>SNQJ01S0030827.1:12924-49382 GCA_010110895.2 Picea sitchensis
TCCATTTGGCAGTAATCTGTGAAGGGAAAGCTTACCTTAACCTTTGAGCCTTAAACCCTTGATCCTTTTCCTTCAAAAAGCCCCAGATTACTAGGGACGTCTCCCTTGGGATTAGCCACCCTGAATAGAAAGAGCTCCCCATCAAGGTGACAGTGGGTGGGGAAGCTCCTGTTACGCTAGTTTGAGCCTTGCCTTCAAGCTACTTAAACCTACCCTACAAACTGTGCGATAACAGGTCCTTCTAAATTAAATCCCAACATAATTGTTGGAAGTTGATAGTGAAACCATCTGGCCCTAGTGCTTTGTCCGGATCCAAATCCCAAATGACTTTTTTAACTTCTTCTATCGTTATCTCTTGCATTAACTTGCCATTGCCAACTTGAGTAATGGACTATGGAATGTGCTCCAACATCTCTATTTGTTCTTCAAGTTCTTCTTTAGCCTCCACAACATATAGACCTTGGAAGTGAAGTGATGCAACCTCCTTTATCTTTTCATACGAAGTCAATATTTCTCCATTATGAATTTTTATTTTGGACACATTGTTCCTCATTAACCTGGCCTTAGCTTGCTTCTAAAAAAATGAAGTGTTTCTATCTCCAACTTGCAACCAAAGACTTCTAGACTTGAGACGCCATGTAATTTCCTCATTTCAAATGACTTTTTTATAATTTTGAAAAGCCTATTTTTCTTCTTGCAAGGATTTCGTTGTGACTTGTTTAGCTTCCATCCTAGCTTGAAATGATTCTAGTGTATTTCGAACCTACTCTACCTCTTTGTGAGAGAATTTTTGATTTTGTTTAGCCCTGTCCTTGAGGGTAGATTTAGTCATCCTTATCTTTTGTTCCCAAATGTAAGTTGGAGAACCTTCAACCCAGGTATGTCATATTCCAAAGATGATATCCATAGACGAGGGGGATTGAATACATAAGGGTGAAATCGGAATAGAAGATTACCATAAGTGGGGACTTATTGAAATTCCAGAGATATAGGCATGTGGTCTGAGGATGCCCAGGAAATTATGCTTGAGGAGATCACGGTAGAATCTTCCAATTGGGTGTTGTGAACCAAGAAATGGTCCAATCTAGAAGCTATGTGATATGGCCCTATTCTTTTGTTGGTCCAAGTAAAAAGACCTTTCTTTGGATTAATATCAATCATTCCTCCTTTTGAAATAAAATCTTCAATTATTTCATGAAAGGGGTATTTGACTATGCTTCCTCCTTTTTTCTTCATTTTGCTGCAATATGGTGTTAAAATGCCCTGCCACAGAGAGTTGCTAGGGTGTTCTAGCAATCCACTTTTTCCTAATGATTGATTGACATATAAGCATTTATTATATGAACGTTTTTCCTGAGTGTCTATGTTTGAGTGTAGTAAGGATCCAATGTTGATTACTTATTCCTAAAATGATATGAAATTCTTCATTGTTCCACTAGGTACTTATGTTGCCAGAGGCTCCTCTAGGATTGACTGCCATCCCATCAATTGTTTTCCAAAATTTCTTTTCAACTTCTAGGGAATCATTTTACCCAAGTTCATTTTACCCTCAATAAATCCATTATAGATTCAATTTTGGCCTTGCTTCCTAATCCTCTACTAATCCAAGAAACTATTTTTATTTTATCAATTTTTATTGGATTTGTGAGATCCCCCTATTGGAGGTCGTTGGTTTCTTGTTGTCTTGAATGTTTTTGAACACATTCCACAGTTTTCTAGGATGGGTTGTTTCCCCAAATCCTTTTCTTGTTCTATCTCAATTTCCCTTCTATCTGTATTAAATTTCCTTCCCAGTTTGGCTACTAGCTTCTCTGTAGGAGGTCCTTCTTTGGTGTCTTCCTCAGATTCTGCTGGAGTTTGAGGATCAGGGAGGGATTGTTCAGATCCTGATTCATGCAAAGAAAGAATGAGAGAATGCCCTTCTTTTTTCGAAGGTAAGGGCTCTAAACTAGCTGGGATATTTAGTTCAGGTTCACTGGGGAATGAAGACCCTTTTGGAATTCCTTCATATCCAGAGTGATTAACTTATTTCTTCGGATTGGTTTCTTCTTGATGTAGAATTACATACCTATTACTTGTGGGGATTGCCTCTCTGTCTCCTTGTCCCTAAGCGTCTAGATTGTGGATGGGTCAAATTGGATTTAAACCATTTAAAGCATGGGGAGGGTGAACTGATCCATTAGGGTTTGAGGCAGTAGGTCCTGCAGTTTCAGATTTGGATGTTGTTGAAGGTCCAGTTTGATGATTTCCATTCTTTTTTCGTTTGGCAGTTTTCCATTGTTATCCCGAGTTCACAATCTCTGGTTCTTCGAGTTCCTTTTTAGGGCATTTCTTAGCAAAGTACCCATATTCATGACAATGCCTACATTTGAACTATAGCTACTCATAGTCAACCTATTGAAGGTATTTTTATTTTTCCAGGGTTAATAAGATAGATTCTGGCAAAACCTTTTCAAGATCTACCTCCACACAGATTATTGCACATGCGAACATTTGATCCTTGAGTGCAACATTGTCAATATATTTCCTTAGAACATTTCCAATAGACCTCAAGATGGTTTCATTCCAACAGTGCAATGGAAGATGAGGAAGACAGTCTGAGACAAACATAATTGAGGGGATGTCATTTTCAGGGTTAAACTAAGGTGTCCATCGATTCATGTACATACCTATGGTTCCATAAAAGTAAAGGCCACTATGGAAGATAAGATATCGATCTTCTCGATCTTTCTTATTTTAAAATAGAAATGCATAAAATCCTTTTCCACCAAAAAGTGAGCCATGCCTCCTTTGATCAAAGGCTCCCAATTCTTCTACAACCAAAGCACCATTACTCTTAGGGATGACCAGAGTCCTATAAATTGTTTGATTAGTCCTTTGATTGAGAGGTTCATCGCCATATGTGTAACACCCTTGTTTTCCCCAGTCTGTAAATAAAACTATAATTGGACAAGAGACTATGACAGACTAGATATGTGTGACTGTACGATTTGATGAACCTTTGTATAAAAGGTCAATGCATGTATTTCCTGTTATTAATAGAAAATGGATAAGTGTTGCATAACTATTGAAAGGGGGGGTTTTCCAACATAGACCATGGATGCTATGAGAGAGATGGTGAGGGGAACTAGGAATGGTTGAGATGACCCCCATCAAACTAGTACCCTACTAGAATTAATGACTCAGAACAATCCTCTAACCCAGATAATGAATTACCAGTCAGCGTGGTAGTCGGGAGAGTCCTCCTTAAGAATTAATGAGGAGATGGGGAAGAGTACCCATCTGTAAGACTCCAGACTTGACCACGAGTTGGGGATTCAGACCCACACAACCTTGCTGAGAAAGGCAGGGAAGAGGTAATTCGTGGGGCAGAGGCGAAAGAGAGGAGCAAGTGATCTGTGAAGAGAGAAGAGTCGCAAGAGCAATCTCAAGAAGAGAAAAAGAGCGGTTACAACGCTTTGGTTCAAGGAAGAACTAGGGAATAATCTCATTCTGAACGTAAGAAGCTGTTGGAAAGGTTTTTTGTTACAAACTAATAAACGAGGTTGATGAGTGACTATGGAAGTCCTTGGGAAGACCTACTTGCTTGATACAGAGAAAACCCACTGCCATGATCCTGTGGGAGGAGGAGGGTCACCTCCGTCCCTGACTGTTGTTGAGAAAGAATAAAGAGTCTCTCTTAGAGCACCATGGTCTATCTCGGGGGTGGCCAACGGTAAATCCGTTAGTAGTGGTTGTGCCTATGGTTGGGTGGAAACATGCACCCCTTTCAACAGTCGCTTCACGAACTCTGGTTTTATGATAAGTATCTGTATACTTTGTGTACTGAAATAGGAGTAGTGATTGAATATATTTATGTGTCTATGACTGAGTTCATTGTTGATTGGTTAAGTTAGATATATGCAATTGAATATATTTATGTGTCTATGACTGAGTTCGGTGTTGAATGGTTAATTTATATATATGAATTATCTCTTTTTGAACTCGTGCTTTTAAATGGGTGTATACTTGACTCAACTGATCAATTAGAATTGTAAGATGTAAGCCCGTAATAATGTCGGTCTCTAAAACCCTTCCCTTCGTGGGAAATTTCCAAGTTCAAACCTTGTGGAAGGAGGATGCCTCCTTCAGATCTTTCACCCATCTGACCAAGGGCTCATGCCCATGTCCTTAACCCATTTGCGGCTAAAGGGATAAGCTCTTAGCCCACAAGAATTTCCAAAGGACCCATGTGACCCAAGTCTGGGAACCCTACGCTAGGCCTGAAAGAAGCTAGACCTTCTAGCTTTGGAACTCTGGGAGTTTGGAGCTCCAGAGTGCTTCGACCCTACCACTCATAAATCGGTCGAAGGAAACTGGTAGTTACAGTTACCCACCTGGTTAACCGACGCCTAGCGGTTTCTTTATCATGGACAGTTAGACTTGCCCCCATTAAGCCTTGATCTATTCATTCATCGCAAAGTAATGCGAACCACCGATCTAAGAATAGTAGGGAGCCCCTAGACCGTTGGATCCTCATCTAAGCACTTCAACAAAGTCCCACTCCACGAGAAAGGGGATGATATATCATCAAACTTCCCAAACGCAGAAGTCACGAAGGTATTGCTATGAGAAATTCAAGAATAAGACAAAACCCCATAAAGACTGGAAGAATAAAAACAATTCTGGATTCAAGAAGAAGGGGTTTAAATCCTCAAGATTTAAGAACCATGGGAAAATATCTAGGATGAGCCTTCCTACTAGAAGTGTGTATCAAAAAAACTTTCCACCCCAAAGTGGAAATAAACCATTCGAAGCAGTCCTAAGTAAGACTGATAACACAAAGAGAGAACCCTTCAAATGTTGGGGTTGTGGAGAAGAACATTTGCTGAGGGACTGTCCACATAGGCAACATAACAATAGGAGGGTCTACAACATCCAAGAGGTTACCACAGTCAATGATGTGGCTAGGAGCATGCTACAAATTTATGCAACCTTGGATAATAGACAAGCTGACCACCAAGCTTCATTGGTGGAGATGGAAGGTATGATTTCCAACCATCCTGTTTCCATTTTAATTGACCTTTTTTCTAATTTGAGTTATGTTTCCCCTCAAACTGTTGAGAAATGTGAATTGAAACAAGTTAAACATGTTAAATCATGGTTGGTACAACTAGCCACTGGAACCAAAAGAAAAGTAACAAAACTCATACCAACATGCCAATTAATTATGAATGGATTACCCACTCAAGAAACCCTAAACATGCTCCCTTTAGGATCTTATGACCTACTGATTGGCATGCACTGTTTGGTTTCCCATAAAACCAAGTTGGACTCTTACAATAAAACTTTGGAGTGTGAAGATGGATAAGGGAGAAGGATAACCCTATAAGGGATTCGAAATCTTGTCTCAGTGAGAAAAATATCAGCCTTCCAAGTGAAGAAGTATTGCATAAAGGGATGTCCCTTGTATGAAATACAAGTGTTGAACTCTGTCGGGAAAAACAAACCCAACCTGGAGGACCATCCTATATTAAGAGAGTATAAAGATGTATTCCCAGAAGAGGTGCCAGGTCTACCTCCTAGAAGGGACATTGACTTTTCAATAAAACTTGTACCAGGAGCAGTGCCAATGTCTAGAACATCCTATAGAATGAGTACACCAGAGCTAGTTGAGCTCAAACTACAACTAAATGAGATGTGGGACAAAGGATACATTTGGCCTAGTGTGTCTCCATGGAGAGCATTAACCTTGTTTGTGAAAAAGAAGGATGACACACTCAGACTGTGCATAGATTATAGAAAACTCAATAAGGTGACCATCAAGAATACATATCCATTACCAAAGATCGATGACTTGTTCGACCAATTAAGGGGTGTTACAATCTTCTCCAATATTGACTTGAGATCTGGATACCATCAGGTCCGAATTAAGGATGAAGACATCCACAAAACAACCTTTAGAACAAGGTATGGTCACCATGAATTTGTGGTGGTGCCATTTGGGCTAACCAATGCACCAACCACTTTTATGTTCTTAATGAATAATGTACTTAGTAAATTCTTAGACATATTTGTATTGGTTTTCATTGATGATATCCTAATCTATTATAAGAATAGGGAAGAGCATGAAGAACATCTCAAGTTAGTGCTCGAAGTACTAAGAGAACATAAACTCTATGTTAAGTTTAGTAAGCGTGACTTTTTCCAGAAACAAGTCCATTACTTAGGCCATGTTATCTCTGAAAAAGGGGTGGCAATTGATCTTGACAAGATCAAAGCTATTATGGATTGGCCTACCCCAAAGGATGTATCTGATATCAGATCCTTTATGGGCCCAACATGGTACTATAGGAGGTTCATAAAAAGATTTTCCAGGATTGGTTTCCCAATCAGTCCCCTTCAGAAAAAGGGTGTAATATCCCCAAGGATGATCCCCAGTTGTATTTATAAATTGTAAACATGTTTTGTAGGCTGACAAGCCGAGTGTTGATAAGCTGGTGGGATTATGTGTTTATTAGGGTGGAGAGCCTAAGTGTTAAAGGCCAAGAGCCTGATTTTGTATATGTAACAATGCAGATCATTAATAAAATATAAGCATCGTTGTGTGCATACCGACCACGAAGAAAGAGTGATGGGGGACTAAGCTTCCACAAGGTTGGGTAAGGGAGGAGGCTAAGTGTGTGGGCCTAGGGGCTAAGCTAGGGGGCTTACCTCTAAAGGGGATCATAATTTATTATTATTTCCTAAAGGCTAAGGTGGACAATTGACCAAGTGTTGTCCTAAGTTCTTTGAAAAGGAACGTGTGCAAAAAGGGAATGCATGCAACTCCAAGAAGATAAGTGTCGACATGGGTGCATGCAGTTAAAATCTAAAGCGTCAGCTATGTTGGGGGTTCGCATGTCATTCTTCCATCCTCTGCCTGAGTTTGCCCACCATTCTTCCATTCAGAGTCTGAACCCAAAACCTCCATGATCGACCTCTGCATTGATTCCTTGTCATGCCCCCTGAAACCCGTGGACTGAGTTGTGTCTCCTGTGAAGTTCGGGCACCCTATAAATGCCTGAGCCGTGTTGTGTTTTAGTGTGGACGGTTTCCATTTGTGGATTTCTATACCCAATTTCTTGTTGTTGTTGTCACCTGTGAGTTAACCGAATGTTGTTGTTGTTGTTGTTATCTTTACCTTGTGGGAATTGAGTGGAAAATGGTTGAAGAAGCGGGTTGTTAGGCCCGTGGTTGAAGAGGCAGGTTGTCAAGCCTATGAGAAGTTCTCTCCAGGAGAGAGAGTTTGCTTGGAAGTGGTTTTGTCCCAAAGAGAGTCCATCACTAGCTACAGAGCTATGAGAATTCTTGATTCGGCTTGTTGTCGAGACCCTGAGAGGGAGGTGAAGCAGTCGATGGACTATGTGATAGTGAAGGTGTATACTCCCGGGTGGAACAAGCATGTGGGGAATGAGAGTCCGTGAGTAGTGGGAGTAAGAAGGATCTTGGAGAGAGAGTTTGTTGGGAAGTGGTTTTCTCCTAGAGAGAGTCCAACACCAGTTACAGAGCTTTGAGAATTCCTGATCCAGCCTATTGTCGAGACCCTGAGAGGGAGGTGAAACAGCCAATGGATTGTGTGAGAGTGAAGGTGTATAGTCCGAGGTGGAATAGGCATGTGGGGAATGAGAGTCCTTGAGTAGTGGGCGTAAGAAGGCTCTTGGAGAGAATCCTTCTGGTTGCACTATGCAGTTTTCCTGTAACCTCAGCCTAGTCTAGGATTCCCTTGCCCTAGGTGGAGTTTAGTCCTAGCTCGGGGGTGACCCACTGCTAAGCGTGATGAACAATGTGGCCTAAGGCTGGGAGGTTCATGGAAGGTCTGCATGTAGTTTGTGGATTTAATCCAACTAAAAGATAAGTATCATTTATGTGCTTAATTATGTATTTTATGCATGTTTTGTGATGCTTGAATGTTATCATGTATTTTGTCGTGTATATGAATTACTGTCTATCACATTTGAATATGTATGGTAGCAGTAATTTTGTGTTATGTGTTTTATTTCGATTAAAATGCATGTTATATATTTATATGTGAATGTTTCGCGTGGTAGTGTTACTCGGCCTGTTGAATGGTCGGGGATGTTATAGTTTGGTATCGCAGCTAAGTTAGAGCTAAGTAGTGGCATTGCCCGACACTGTTGGTGGTTGGGGATGTTACAAATTGGTATCAGAGCCAAGGTTTCAACACTGATCCTGAATGGGTTGGTTAAGTGGTCATTGGACCCAAGGTTTCAAGAGGAAATTGTGTCTAGAGGACCAATTTCAAACCCTAGAACCTTCCTGAGTGCCAAGAAGTTACCTTGGCGATGTTAAGAAGCTCAGGAGGAATAGCAGTATCGTAAAACCACGACGGAAGTGGTGTTGGACTGCAGAGTAATGTGGACCTTAGGATCTTTTCGGAAGGAAGGGAAATCCCTTACGACCGTCAAATCTGGGGAAGGTGCAGAGGAGTTAAACCGGAAGCCCTTCAGACTTCGTGACTTCAGTGAATTTTGATGCCAGAAACAAGAGAAGGGTTGAAGCCCGAAGCTCCGAAGTGGATTTACACCGTAGATCTGGAGAGGAGAGCTCGACCGTTGGATCAAGCCAATGTTAAAAGGTCAAACGTAGTTGTGAAGGGAGAAAGCTCCTGAAGAGCCAAAGTAGTGAGTCATGATGACATCACTTGGATGGACGTGGACACATGGGATGTGTGCCACGTATCAGTGGGTTTCAAACCCATGGAAGGTTGAAATGCCATATGGAAAGTGACGTGTGACACCCATCTAATTGGGCCATGAGTCAGTCGCTAGTATTCTTCCACGTGGCACTCCATATGAGCATGCTTAGTGGGACCTGAGATTACATAACAAAGTTAAAGGTCGGAGGACCGACATTGGCATTGATCATGATACATCAAGATCGATGGCCAGGAGGCATTGCGGGGACCCAAGTTGCATGGGAGTTAATTCTCCAAGGCGGTCCCGCAATCCAAACCACGGTTTCACCGAGGGGTTACGTGTCAACATCAGAACAATTGTGGGATGAAAGGCAGGTTACTCCAAACCGTCGTTGCATGCCCCCACAATTGGAAGAGCGCTCAACGATGTGACGTAATGACGCCACCAAAGGTGTTTGGGAATGTTTGGAGATTAATAGTTTGATATGCGCGGATGTGCAGTCCTCCGAAGTCCCGAAGCTTCGAAGTTTAGGAGCTCACATGCTTGAAATTCCACAGTGGGTGTCAGCTAGTGGATGTTGGTTAGTCATGGACTGTTGATCCACCATACTTCGTGAGTCCAGTAATATGGAACTCTGATGGATTGTTGTGAGGTGCTTTGGAATCTTCTGAAGGCCCGAGTAAGCACCTAGTGATCTAGCGCTTGGTCACGACTGATGATCGCATGGGTTGGGGACTGAGAAGAAGGGGCTAGTGTTCGAAAATTATTGCAGAGCAGAGAAAAGCTCGGAAAGAAAAATGAAATATCAACGTTTTTCCTAAATCAGATTGGCTTATGAATACTGTGAGAATTGTTAAGGACTGATGACCTTACAAACTTCAGTTGATTGCACATTGTGTTTGCATAGTTTAACGAGTGTCAAAATTGAACCGAATTGCCACTGAGTGCAGAGAAATGGAGGAGGCACATAATGCTTCCAGTTCAGAGAATGAAGTAAAAGGAATGGATGACCATTTGGGAGTTGAAGGATCGAACTTCAATGGGCATGGATAAGAGATAGACAAGGAAGGACATATGATGAAAATCATTGATCGATTGTAGAAAGATGTCCATACTAACCGAGCAGATAACATGAAGCTCATGAAAGATAAGGAACAACAAGGATAATTCAACTTAAAGTTGATGAAGAGTTTGGAGAGAATAGAAAAGAAGTTGGATAAGGAGAGTGACTCAAGCAAATCAAGGAGTCGCAAGACCCCTGAGAGGAAAACAAGATCAAGAAGCATGAGAAGGCATCATCGTCACTCCCCGAAGCAGTCCAATAAGGAGGCACACAGTAGTTCAAGCCCATCTCCTACCAGAAAGAACATAAGATCTGGAGTGGATGAGTTGAAGGGAGAAATGAACAAGATTAAGCCTTCTACGTTTGATGGAGAGCACAAGAAGGAGGAAGATGTCGAGACATGGTTGCTTGGCATGAGGAAATATTTCCAACTGCAAAATTATTCCTCTCATGTCGAAGGAAGAATTGCAATGTATCAAATAAAGGGAAAATCATCTATGTTGTGGGATCAACTGGTGCAGGTGAAACACATTAAAGAGAAGGATATTACTTGGAAATAATTCAAGAGGTATTTCGAAAATAAATACTTAACTAAAAGATACTATGACTGAAAGATTAAAGATTTCTTTGAACTCAAGCTAGGCAACATGACCATTGATGAATATGAATGAAGGTTCTTGGAGTTGTTGAAATATGTTCCCTTTATCAAGGATGAGACTGCCAAGATTCAAAGGTATCTGAGTGGACTGTCACCTTCCATCGGTGACAAGATCCAGTATGATGACCCTAAGACTATGGAAGAAACTATAAGAAGAGCGAAATGATTATGTGAAAAGAAAAGATAAAAGCCTACTTTTCGGAAGGCTTCGGATGACCAGAAGAATTTTAAGAAAGGGCAGAGGTAGAAGGGAAACAAACCTCCATTTTTTAGAAACATTCCTCAAGGGCAGCCATCGTTTAGAGAGCCGAGAATGGCTGACGTAGGGGGACAAAGGCCGAGGCAGACGCCCATTCAGTGTTGGGGCTGTCAGGGAAACCACAAGTACAGAGATTGTCCCCACAAAAATGATAAAGTGAGAGTTGTCCATAATGTTCAACAAGCTGAAACAATGGAGGACATGGGCAATAGAATACCAAGAATCCACGCATCCCTGGACAACAAGTAAACAAAATATCATTCGCACATGATTGAAGTGGAAGGTATGATCAACAACCATGCCTTTACTATTTTAATTGATTCAGGGGCTAGCCATAGCTATATGGATCCTAGAGTGGTGGAAAGTTTGCAATTGTTGAAAAGAAAACATGGAAAATATTGGTTAGTGCAGCTGGCTACAGGAACCAAGAGAAAGGTTATGGAATTGGTTAAATCATGTCCAGTGGACATGAATGGACTAAGTACTACGGAAGACTTGAATATCTTACCTTTAGGTTCTTATGATTGCCTAATTGGTATGGATTGGTTGGACCAGCACCATGCCATCTTGGACTGTCCTAACAAGGCATTCACTTGCCTGGATGAGGAAGGAAATAAAAAAATAGTCCAAGGAATTCCCAGAGTTGTGGCTATCATAGAAATCTCAGCAATGCAGTTGAAAAAGTGCTATAGAAAAGGCTGTCAATTATTTGCAGCCGATGTGGAGGAATTATCTAAGGATGAGGTCTCAAAGATTGAAGACCATGCAGTATTAAAACATTTTGAGGATGTATTCCAGGAGGTACCGGGACTACCCCCGAAGAGAGACATTGACTTCTCTATTAACCTGATGCCTGGAGCATCTCCAGTGTCAAAAACTCCTTACAAGATGAGTATGCCATAGCTAAAAGAACTGCAATTGCAACTTGAAGAGCTTCTAAAGAAGGGCTATATACGCCCAAGTGTGTCACCTTGGGGAGCCCTGATCGTGTTCGTGAAGAAGAAAGATGGAACATTGAGATTGTGCATCGATTTCAGATAGTTAAACAAAGTGACTATTAAGAACAAGTATCCTTTGTCGATGATCAATGATCTCTTTGACCAATTGAAGGATGCTAAGATATTTTCAAAAATAGATCTTAGATCAGGATATCACTAGGTAAGAATAAAGGATGAAGACATCAACAAGACCGCCTTCAGAACAAGCTATGGTCATTATGAATTCACAGTGGTGCCATTTGGGTTATCAAATGTGCCTATTGTTTTTTATGTGCCTAATGAATGGTGTATTCAGGGAATATCTAGACAAATTTGTCATAGTATTTTTGGATGACATCCTAGTGTATTCCAAGTCGGAGGAAGAGCATGAACAACATCTAAGGATGGTGTTGCAAGTGCTGAGAGAGCACCAACTGTATGCCAAGTTGAGAAAGTGCTCGTTTTATCAAAAGCAGATCCATTACTTGGGGCATATCATTTCAAAGGATGGGATAGCCATGGATCTTAAGAATATTGAGGCCATCAGAAAATGGTCAGCGCCTAGGAATATGACATAAGTCATATCCTTTATGGGTCTAGATGGCTATTATAGAAGGTTCATTGCAGGATTCTCAAGGATAGCTCACCCTATCACTTCCTTGTAGAGGAAGGAGAAGAAGTTTAAATGGACAGAAGAATGTGAGAGAAGCTTCCAATGATTGAAGCAGCTATTAACCGATGCTCCAATCCTAAGGATTGCAGATCCGAATGAAGATTTTGAAGTGTGCATAGATGCATGCAATGAAGGACTGGGATGAGTTCTCAACCAAAATGGATTTTTAATATGTTATGAGTCTAGGAAATTGAAATAGCATGAAAATAAATATGCAACTCATGATTTGGAGTTGGCGGCTATTGTTCATTCTCTAAAGAAATGGAGACATTACCTCATGGGAAGGAGGTTTGAACTGAGGACATACCATAACAGTCTGAGGTATTTTTTTGATCAGCCAACCTTAAATGCTAGGCATAGTAGATGGTTGGAATTCCTTTGTGAGTACGACTTTGATATCAAGCATATCAAATGGAAAGAGAACAAAGTGGTTGATGCACTCAACAAGAGAGTGCATGAACTACATGCTACAACCATTAGCTTGTACCAAACTGATATTAAGGACATAATTTTGGAAGCTGCAAATGCAGATTTGCAGTACATGGAGTTGGTGGCAAAGCTACAACAAGGTGAGATGCCACAAAAAGTGGAAGATTATAAGTTGGGAGATGATGGAACACTCCTGTACAAAAATAGAGCTTATGTACCTAACGTCCAGGAATTGAAACTTATGATTTTGAAAGAAATGCATAATGTGCCTTATGATGAGCACCCTAGATATCAAAAAATTGTGGTAGCAGTCAAGAGCCATTACTTTTTGCCAGGCATGAAGAAAGAGATTGTTGAATACATCATCAGATGTATGGAGTGTCAGAAGGTTAAAGCTGAGCACAGGCACCCAACATGGTTGCTACAGTCTTTACCCATTCCTGAGTGGAAGTGGGAGGTAGTGACAATGGATTTCATCACGAGATTTCCCAGAACATGCAAGCATCATGATTCAATCATGGTGGTGGTGGACAAGCTTATGAAAGCTGCCCATTTTATTCCATTGAAGACTACTCACAAGGCAGTTAACGTTGCTGATATTTTTATGAGGGAAATAGCACGATTACACGAAATCCCCAAGACAATTGTGTATGACAGAGGCCTGAAATTCACCTCAAAATTCTGGAAAGGGTTATTCAAGGGGTTCAGAACGAATCTGAACTTTAGCACAGCCTATCATCCCGAGTCTGATGGGCAGACAGAGCGGGTGAATTGAGTAATAGAAGACATACTAAGGATGTATGTGATGGATAAACCATCTAAATGGGAAGACTACTTACACTTGGTAGAATTTGCCTACAACAATGGGTATCAAGCATCACTGAAATGAGCCCATTTGAATCACTTTACGGTAGAAAGTGCAACACTCCAATAAGCTGGGATAACCCAGATGATAGAGCAGTGGTTGGGCCAGAGTTTCTCAAGGAAATGGAAGAGCAAATGCTAAAAAATAAACATAATTTGAAGTCTGCCCAAGATAGGCAAAAAAGTTATGTTGATAGGAACATAACCCATAGAGAGTTTAAAGTGGGTTATCATGTTTTCTTGAAAGTGAAAACCAACACAAAAGTTACTTGAAGCTGAGAAATTGTTCGAGGTTGGCAGCCAGATTTTGTGGGCCATTTGAAATCCTAGAAAGGATTGGACCCATTGCATATATGCTTTCATTACCTGTATATAATGTGTTTCATGTTTCATTGCTTAAGAAATATATACCTAATGCTAATCATGTTATTGATTGGAATGTGATTCAGGTGGAGCAAGAAGACATCTTGCAAGTGCATCATGTGCGCATATTGGACCTGAAGAGAAAACAACTTCGGAATTGAGCCATAGGGCTTGTAAAGGTCCAGTGGACCTGGTACGGTCCTGAGGATGCCACATGGGAGCATGAGGATGTTATGTGAGTAGAATACCCGCATATTTTTGAAGATTTTGAAAATCTTGTTGATGTTGTGTAAAGAGTTTCACTGAGGACAGTGCAAAAATAAGGGGAGGGGATTGTAATTTCCCCAAGGATGAGCCCTAGTTGTATTTATAAATTGTAAACATGTTTTGTAGGCTGGTGAGCCGAGTGTTGATAAGTTAGTGGGCTTATGTGTTTATTAGGCCGAAGATCCTAAGTGTTAAAGGCCAAGAGCCTGATTTTGTATATGTAACTATGCATATCATTAATAAAATATAAACATCATTGTGTGTAGACCGACCACAAAGAAAGAGTGATAGGGGACTAAGCTTCCACAAGGTTGGGTAAGGGAGGAGGCTAAGTGTGTGGGCCTAGGGGTTAAGGTAGGGGGATTACCTCTAAAGGGGATAATAATTTATTATTATTTCCTAAAGGCTAAGGTGGTCAATGTTCTTTGAAAAGGAACATGTGCAAAAAGGGAGCGCATACAGCTCCAGGAAGACAAGTGTTGACCTGGGCACATGCAGTTAAAAGATGAAGCGTCAGCTGTGTTGGGGGATCGTAGGTCATTATTCCATCCTCCGCCTGAGTTCGCCCACCATTATTCCATTCGGAGTCTGAACCCGAAACCTACATGATCGACCTCTGCGTTGATTCCTTGTCACGGACCCTGAAACCCGTGGACTGAGCCATGTCTCCTATGAATTCCAAGCACCCTGTAAATGCTTAAGTCGTGCTGTGTTTTAGTGTGGACGGTTGTCGTTTGTGGATGTCTATACCCAATTTCTTATTACTGCTATCACCCCTGAGTTAACCGAATGTTGTTGTTGTTGATTTTATCTTTACCTTGCAGGAATTGAGTGGAAACTGGTTGAAGAAGCAGGTTGTCAGGCCCGTAGTTGAAGAGGCAGGTTTTCAGGCCTGTGATCAGCTCTCTCCGGGAGAGAGAGTTTGCTGGGAAGTGGTTTTCTCCCAGAGAGAGTCCAACACCAACTACAGAGCTCTGAGAATTCCTGATCCGGCCTGTTGCCGAGACCCTGAGAGGGAGGTGAAGCCGTCGATGGATTGTGTGACAGTGAAGGTGTATACTCCCGTGTGGAACATGCATGTGGGGAATGAGAGTCCGTGAGTAGTGGGTGTAATAAGGCTCTTGGAGAGAGAGTTTGTTGGGAAGTGGTTTTCTCCCAAAGAGAGTCTAGCACCAGCTACGGAGCCCTGAGAATTCCTGATCCGGCCTGTTGCCGAGACCCTGAGAGGGAGGTGAAGCAGTCAATGGACTGTGTGACAGTGAAGGTGTATACTCCCGAGTGGAACATGCATGTAGGGAATGAGAGTCTGTGAGTAGTGGGCGTAAGAAGGCTCCTGGAGAGAATCCTTCTGGTTTCACTGTGCAGTTTTCCTGTAACCTCAGCCTAGTCTAGGATTCCCTTGCCCTGGGTGGAGCTTAGTCCTAGCTTGGGGGTGACCCACTGTTGAGCGTGATGAGTAACGTGGTCTAAGGCTGGGAGAGTCGTGGAAGGTCTGCACGTAGTTGGTGGATTTACTCCAGCTGAAAGATAAGTATCATTTATGTGCTTAATTATGTATTTTATGCATGTTTTGTGATGCTTGAATGTTATCATGCATTCCGTCGCATATATGAATTATTGTCTATTACATTTGAATCTGTATGGTAGCAGTAACTCTGTGTTATGTGTTTTATTTCGATTAAAATGCATGTTATATATTTATATGTGAATGTTATGTGTGGTAGTGTTACTCGGCCTGTTGAATGGTCGGGGACATTAAAGTTTGGTATCACAACTAAGTCAACGCTGAGTAGTGGCATTGCCCGACGATGTTGGTGGCTGGGGATGTTACAAATGGAGTTAAATTCAATTGGACATGAAAATGTGAAGATAGATTTCAAAAGCTGAAATACGTTCTAACCAATGCGCCTATGTTGAAGATTGCAGACCCAAACAAGGACTTCCTTGTGTGTACATATGCCTACAAGAAAGGGCTCAGAGGAGTCCTTATGCAAAAAGAACATGTGATTTTCTACGAATCCATAAAATTAAATGAGCATGAAGTCAACTATGCAACCCATGATATGGAATTAGTTGCCATAGTACATGCTTTAAAAATGTGGAGGAATAACCTCTTAGGTAGAAGATTTGTGCTTATGACAGACCATAGTGGGTTGAGATATTTGTTTAACCAACAAAACCTTAATGTTAGACAAGCTAGGTGGATGGCTCTCCTTAGTGATTTTGATTTTGAAATCAAACATATCAAAAGAAAGGAGAATAAGGTGGCTGATCCCCTTAGTAGAAGTATAAAAGTGGTTCACTTGGCAGTTGTAAGCGCCAGTGAATCAAACATTAAAAAGAAAGTCAAAAGTGCACAAGAAACATATGCATTTTTCAAGACTGTGACATCATACCTAAAGGAAGAGCCCATAGGGATGAAGTTCGAAGGCCATCAGATGTTTGATGATGGCCTGCTAAATTACAAAGGTAGATTGTATATTTCGAATTGTGGCGACTTGAAGGGGTTCATAATGGATGAACTACACAAAATACCATATACTCGTCATCCTAGTTATCAAAAAATGATCACGGCTACTAAGAAACTATTTTATTGGCCCAGACTGAAAAATGACATAACTGATTACTTAGCTACGTGTCTAGAATGTCAACAAGTTAAGGCAGAGCAATGACACCCAACAAGGTTGTTGCAGACCCTACCGATTCCAGAATGGAAATGGGAAATCATCTCCATGGATTTCATCACAGGGCTACCAAAATCAACCAAACAGAACGACCCCATCATGGTAGTTGTAGACAAACTGAGAAAGGATTCTCACTTCATTCCCATCAAGTCAACTTGCAAGGCAATAGATATTGCCATTATTTTCATGAAAGAGATATTTAGACTGCATGGCATGCCTAATGAAATTATATCTGACAGAGATACAAAATTTACTTCAAACTTCTGGAAATCTTTGTTTGTTGGTTTCGAAACAAAATTGTTATTTAGTACAACCTATCACCCTCAAACTGATGGGTAGAATGAGAGGGTAAACCAAGTGTTAGAATACATGTTGAGGATGCATGTAATGCATCAACCCAAAAAGTGGGAATACTACCTACCACTGGTAGAATTTTCCTACAACAATGGTTATCAAAAGTCATTAAAAATGAGCCCTTTCGAAGCCCTCTATGGAAGGCAATGAAATATTCCAATCAACTGGAATAACCCAGTGGACATAATCACAATCTGGCTAGATATGCTAAAGAAAATTGAACAACAAGTAATTCAGATTAGGCAGAATCTAAAAATAGCCCAGGATAGACAGAAGAGTTATGCAGACAGAAAAATAACTCCTAGAGAATTCAAAGCAGGGGATCATGTGTATCTCCGAGTTAGACCAAGTAGAAGTTCTTTGAGGATGGGAGCGTGTACCAAGATGGAACCTCGGTATTGTGGATCCTTTTAAGTTTTGGATAGAGTGGGACATGTAGCCTATAGGCTAGCACTCCCTCCCACAGTGAAGGCACATGATGTTTTCCATGTTTCGTTATTAAAGAAATATGTACATGATTCTAATCATATTATTGACTGGTTTGTCATTCAGGTGGAACCAGAGAGAGAATTCCTGCAAGAACCTTAATGCATAATAGACAGGAAGGAGACCCCACTCAGGAACAGAACAATTGCACAGGTCAAGGTGCAATGGAAACACTTTGGCCCAGATGAGGCCACATGGGAAATGGAGGATGCCATGAGACATGCATATCTCTTTTTGTTTACTTCTGTACATACATAGCACATCGACAAATAGAACATCGAGGGCGATGTTCCTTTAAGGGGGAGGGGATTGTAACACCTTTGTTTCCCCCAGTCTCTAAATAAAACTATAACTGGCCAAGAGACTATGGCAGACTAGATATGTGTGAATGTTTGATCTGATGAACCTTTGTATAACATGTCAATGTATGTATTTCCTATTATTAATAGAAAATGGATAAGTGTTGCGTAACTACTGAAACAGGGTGTTTTCCAAGATAGACCATGGATGTTATGAGAGAGATGGTGAGGGGAACCATGAATGGTTGAGATGACCCCCACCAAACCAGTACCCTATTGGAATTAATGACTCAGAACAATCCTATGAACCAGATAATGAATTACCAGTCAACGTGGTAGCTGGGAGAGTCCTCAAGAGTTAATGAGGATATGGGGCAGAGTACCCATATGTAAGACTCCAAACTTGACCACGAGCTAGGGATTTAGACCCATGCAACCTTGTTGAGAAAGGCACAAAAGAGGTAATTCGTGGGGCAGAGGAGAAAGAGAGGAGCAAGTGATATGCGAAGAAAGCTGAGTCGCAAGAGTAATCTCGAGAAGAGAAAAAGAGTGGTTACAATGCTCTGGTTCAAGGAAGAACTGGGGAATAATCTTGTTATGAACGTAAGACGTTGTTGGAAAGGTTTTTTGTTACAAGATGATAAACGAGGCTGACGAGTGACTGTGGAAGTCCTTGGCAAACCTCCTTGCTTAGTACAGAGAAATCCCACTGCCAGGATCCTGTGGGAGGAGGAGGGTCACCTCCGTCCCTGACTGTTGTTGAGTAAGAAGAAAGAGTCTCTCTCAGAGAACCATGGTCTAGCTTGGGGGTGGCCAGTAGTAAATCCATCATGAGTGGTTGTGCCTATGGTTGGGTGAAAACAAGCACCCCTTTCAGTAGTCGCTTCAATAACTCTGGTTTTCTGATAAGTATTTTTATATTATGTGTACTGAAATAGGAGTAGTGATTGAATATATTTATGTGTCTATGAATGAGTTCGGTGTTGAATGGTTAAGTTAGATATATGAAATTGAATATATTTATGTGTCTATGATTGAATTCAGTGTTGAATGGTTAAGTTAGATATATGCATTATCTCTTTGTGAACTCCTGCTTTTAAATGGGTGTATACTTGACTCAACTGAGCAATTACAGTTGTAAGATGTAAGCCCGTAATAGTGTCAGTCTCAAAAACCCTCCCCCTTGCGGGAAATTTCCAAGTTCAAACCCTGTGGAAGGAGGATGCCTCCTTCAAATCTTTCACCCATCTGGCCGAGGGCTCATGCCCATGTCCTTAACCCATTTGCGGCTAAAGGGATTAGCGCTTAGCCCACAAGAATTTCCAAAGGACCCATGTGACCTAGGTTTGGGAACCCTACGCTAGGCCTGGAAGAAGCTAGACCTTCTGGCTTCAGAACTTTGGGAGTTCAGAGCTCCGAAGTGCTTCGACACTACCCTTTATAAATTGGCCCAAGGCAATTGGTAGTTACAGTCACCCACCTGGTTAACTGACGCCTGACGATTTCCTTATCCAGGACAGTTAGACTTTCCCCCATTAAGCCTTGATCTATTCAGTCATCGTGAAGTAACGCGAACCACCGATCTGAGATTAGTCGGGATCCTCTGGACCGTTGGATCCGCATCTAAGCACTTCGACAAGTCCCACTTTGTGATAATGGGGATGATATATCATCAAACTTCCCGAACGTAGAAGTCACGAAGTAATGGGAGCTGTGGATATGGAAATCCAGTGGAAAACACTCCTAGCCGTTGGATTGGACCTAGTAAATAGGTAGCGCTAAGCACTTCGGTGAAGTCCCACTTTGGGAGAATAGAGGTGGCTTAACGCCAGAACTTCTGAATGCTGGAGTCACGAAGTTAATCTGGGTCGTTGATGGTGGAGGGACACGTGTCCATAGATCAACGACTATCTAGAGGTCCGGTCATCTGGAGGTGTCGCAAGCCGGAATAAATCCTGGCTGTGGAAGATAAGTGTACGTGGTGATAGATCATACGTGTTCGGAGTTCAAAACTCCAGAAGGAAGTGTGTTTCCAGGCGAAGAAACCCCCGAACGCCGAAGTTACAAATTGACGTGAATCACCGATTGAGAATTCTTCGAGATCCGTCTTGTCCGTTGGATCCAAATTATAGCCAACACTTCGACGAAGTCTGACTTCGGGAGGACGACGATGGCATGACCTTAAACTCTCTGAATGACAGAACTGGGAATAAATGCAAGTCGTAGATATCAAGACCCTTCGGGATATTTCTTGACCGTTAGATTCATACCATGGTCAGCCCGACGTTGACCACTCCGAGAGCAAGGAGGAGGTCACACCACGAACTCCCCGAATGTCGAAGTTATGAAGTAATGGAGGTCGTTGATCTAGGGGTTACGTGGACACAACTTAACCGTGAGATTGAAGGGCTTGGAAGGCTATCAGTCAGGGATGATGTAGTACGGTGATGTGGACCCACAATTAACGTGCCACGTGTCACCTGGATTCATGCGTTTCACAGATCCCAGAGGCCCATTAACGTGTGACACGTGTTACCCACTAAAGGGCCACATGTCATCTCGGCCTTGCTGCGTATCACACCTGGCACTCACCGCTTGGTCCATTTGGCGAGAGGAGTATGCGAGACCCACCTGTATTTTCCTTCGTATCTAGTACATTAACACGAGCGAGGGTGGATTAACGCTAACGTCCTATCGAGGATCGATGGTCATGCTTGAACTGGCATGGAGATCTACGTTCAGGGATGATTGTGGAGTCCGAACTAGCATGATGTTTATTTCCTTTCTCGAGTTCCGCAATGAAAAATGCTCGCCTGTGGTGAAATTGATGCTAACCGATGATCCTGCCGAATATACAGATCGACAGTTTAGGAGGATTGCAGAATTTCAACCCATGCAGACGATAATTCTGCCCCCGATCTCCGCAATTCCTCTCCACCATAGATTCATGGATCTACGTGGACACACCTCGACCGTGGGATCCGAGAGGTATTGGGAGACAACTGGCGGAAAATTCAGTCTTCGGAGCTCCAGGAGGTTCGAAAGGTAGGTGAAGCTAGGAATCTTGGAGGCTGCCAGTCCTGGACTGACGTGGTCTGCCAATGTCACCTGGGGTGACGTGGACCCCTATCTTGTATGCCACTTGTCATCTAGACTTGTACTTCTCACAAACCCTGAAATACCCTTAGAACGTGACACGTGTCACCCCCTGACAAGGACACATGTTACTCTTGGTCTTGTTGCGTCCCCCTGGCACATGAATGCTCGTTCAAAGGTTAGTGGGGACCCTTCGGGAGTCTAGGTCTTCGGGACTCCAAAGGTTTGAGGTGTAGTGTCGAGAACAAGTTGGAAGGCCGAAGGTTAGAGCTACATGGAAGCACCTCGGGAGTTCACGATTTTTGGACTCCAGGGAATGCGTGCGTAGAAACAAAAAGGGGCATTCAGAGCTGAACGTCGAACACCTCTCTAGCCTATGTGTTGACTAACGAATAAGCCCCGTCGTTGGATTGGGCGATGGGTGGACTTCCACCGTAGATGTCGAAACAATGGAAACAATATGAATGAGATGGACTCACGTGGTCCATGACTAATAGTGCTCGAAGAGCTTCGGGAGGAAATAACTTGCGATACATAACTCAGATTTTGGTATGGTGGTAACCGTGAGGAAGCTCATGACGAGCAGAATTTCAGTGGAGAGCCTGGAATTGGGATTGAAATAGTTAAGGAAAAACGAAATTATGATGCCCCATCCCTTAAAAGAGTACTTAGGGGCCGGGTGTCTTACAATACGGCACAAGAAAGGAGGCAGAGGAATTTTAGGTGTAGCTTATGATTTCTCGACAAATCATGTGGGGGATGATTTTGTTGAAGGTCCCAAGATTGGCCACCAAACACTTGAAGGCTTCACCGTTAGAGAGAGGGAAAGAGCTCCCACCCCATCAGGGGTCTCTACCATGGATTAAATCAAAATTGCAAAAGGTTTGGGTTTTGTAGAGTGACACACGATTAAGAAACATATCAAAAATTAAATGTTCTTTTTTTTATATTAAATTAAATGTTATTTTTATACATAAAAATATTGTGATTTCTTAAAATAAATGTCATTAATGAAGTGTATATTTTAATGTTTTCATTATTTTAATTTTTAATTTAATTTTTACAAGTTATATTTATAATGGAAAAGCATTCATATTTTTTTTTTTGTTTAAAATTATAAAAAACAGTTTACAATCTATTGTTATTTTAAAAATAACAATTTCATTCATTCAAAATTATAATTTTGACACATTATCTACCCTAATTTTAATGATGAGAAATAAAAATAAATAAAACTGTAATATATATTTATATTATTAATTCTTCTTATATTATGAAATTTTAAATATTTAATCAGTATTTTTATTATTTTTATTTATCATATAATAGAAATTTAAATTAATAATTTTAATGATGAAAAATAAAAATAAATAAAACTGTAATATATATTTATATTTATATGATTAATGCCCAAAGGGGTTGGATTCAATGGTGGAAAGCGAGGAGTTTTTCACCGTTGGGCAAGGTTCAATTCTAGTGAGGGCTTTACCTGGAGCCATGGGAACACCTTGAGGTAGTGGTCGAACGTGTGGTTGCACCTAGAGATACTATAATAAATGGTATCGTGACCCGTGCACACATAAGTGAATCAAATCCCACCCCCATGTCCTTCAACTTAAGTCCCCGAGGTGTAGGACAGTCGGTGATGGAGTGTGTTGTTAAGCCACTTCGTGATGTTAAAGACATCGGTTCGAAACTTGCGGGGACAAAAAATCCAACCATGTTAAGGGTTGGTGTGGCTCAGGCCGGGTGCGATCCCCGGGTGATTTTGACGGCTTAGATGCCCCTGAGTCGCGATTTCTCAAGCCACAGGTTAATCGCGTAGCCAACAGGTCCCGCACAAATTAACAAACAAACAAAATAAATATTTATATGATTAATTATCCTTATATTATGAAATTTTAAATATTTAATAAGTATTTATATTATTTCTATTTATATCATATTATAGAAATTTAAATGTTTTATAAGAACATTTGATTCATTAATATAAATCATAAAGCATTAGAGGGTAGCTTGCAAAAGATACTATTTTTTTTTCCAAACTTTTTTATAGTATTATATTGCAATTGGAAGTTTTAATTTTTTAAACTTTTAGAAATTGCAAATCTCCATTACAAATGCACTGCTCATCATGAACACTTGTTACCTCAAGAGGAAAAATAAGGGTTCACTATTAATTTGGGTGATTTCATCAAACTTGTGAATAATTGTTTTTTAGCACATCCAAGTCATGGTTTTGGATTTTCTCTAAAAGTTTTGGTTGTAATTGATAGGTGTTTATAGTCTTATTTATATAGATTCAGCTTTCTATTTTTTTTTAAGACATATAACATGTTTTCAAATTGATTTCTTATTACCACTTCATGAGATCTTGGGAAGACGAATCTCTTTTTTTGGAATTCTAGAATCTAAATCATTATCGTTGTTCATTAACATTTAAAGCTATGCAATAAATTGGTCTTAGACCATGGTTTAAGTTTTTTTTTTTCACACGAAAAAAACAGTTCCACTGTTATTCTTATTAGAATCAAATGAAACTTCTGATTACATTAGACAGACTTCCATATATGGACTAGTCTTGTTCTGTTCCAGCTGAAACCTGAGAATAAGACCATGGTTTAAGTTATAAGAACCATCCTTATCACACTTAATCGAGGAAAGTTGTCTCTAATATCTTCTTATGTCAAAATTTCCATTTGTAGGTCCAATAGCATGGTCTAAAACCCTAAGCATGACTTTTGAAAAAATAAAACATGAACTAAAAACAATATTCTTAATTTTCCTTTGCAAACCATGATCTAGGACATAGAACCATGCCTATTGGAACTAATCCATGAGATTAAACCCCTAAACCTATCAGAGTTTAAAGATTCCATGTAAAGATTATGTACCATGGTTCAATATCTTATACATAGCTTCTTAGCCCCAAAACATGGAATAGAGGAAAAATACTTAATATTTAACCCCAAAATATGACTAAAGCTAGAATAACTATTGCGATTGTATTTAATCTACAAAATTGGGACCAAAATATGGCTAAAACTAGAATAACTATTGCGATTGTATTTAATTTACAAAATTGGGACCCAATCCTCTTGTAGGCTAACGATTTTATATAAAGGGTTTGTACCATGTTTTAGGTACCTATTCAAAGCTTTAAAGTAGGAATAACATGTATTAATTGTAAAATCCTTATTTTGGAACTTAAACCATGGAACTTAAACCATGGATTGGGCTACCAAAACCATCTTTATCACATCCACTGTATTGAATTAAGTCTATATTTCTCTTACCAGGAAAATATTCCATCTTTAATGCATCAAATTAGGTCCATATTTCTCCATGAAGAAAAGATTCCATCTGTGATGGATCAAATTAGATCCATATTCCTCCATGAAGAAAAGATTCCACGTCTAATGAGTAAATCATAATCCAAAACTCTAAACGTAGGTTTCATTCCAAAACATTACATGAATTAGATATAAAATCCTTAACCTTTTATTCCAAAACATGGCTTGGAGAATAAAAGCAATCCCATCATACATAATCCATAAAAGAAAGATATCAATGAATACTTTACTTCATTTCAAAATTGTGGGTGCCACACAATTAGTGCAATTTTGATTCATGTTTTTTAAGCAGCAGCGCAATAAAATGGGAGCACCTTGGCCCTATCTCACGCTTACGACAGTACTGCATTATATCACCATCCATGACTGGCTGGTGGACAACTTTGTACTAAAAACAACCCTGTTACTTTGTTTTAGAGAAATCACCTGACAATGAATGTGCTTGTTGCTTTTTGGAAGAAAAAATCAATTAAAATTTGCTTGATACAATAATTGGAATAAACTTTTTGTACAAGATTCTGAGGTCATATTCACACAGCCTGCCTTGAATTTTAACACAAATACAATCCACCAACCATGGATGTGCGTTAATATATTAGTGCAGCCAATACAATCCAGCTTCAAACAATAATCACCTCTTCCACATATTTATCCATCTTCTTGTTGTTTTTATGTTCAATACTCCTCTTCTGTGGGCTTATTCAACCCCAATCAAGCAATGAATCTTGTGATCGAAACTGGTGCAGGTGGGCAATGGGAAAAACCATAAGCATCACTATTATTGTTCCACTCATGTTATTCATCTGGAAGCTGTGTTAAATCGTATAAATAGGCACTTGATCGATCGCTCCCAACGCAGTAGCAATGTATTCATTGCTTCCTCTGCAAGCCCAAACTCTCGAGGCAAATCAGAGAGTGGAAGACAAGTTTTGATGACAACTATCAACAAGCCTCAAAAAGTTATAAAGTAGTTTCAATATCCCTAATTTCATTTTGAAATCTTGAATGAAATATTAAACTACCTTATGCTTTCAAACACTTGGAAGTTAAAGCCCAGGAGTAAATTGGAACCTAACTTCGCGAGCCAAGTTTCATGGCTTATTACACCATTTTCCTATTCTATTCTAAACAGAGTTTGAGACATTGATTGATTAGAAATTTTGAATTCTTCAATCTCCAAACTCTTAGACATAGAGGAAAGTTTGCTATACCTTCTTCTGTCAATTCTATTCTAAACAGAGTTTGAGACATTGATTGATTAGAAACTTTGAATTCTTCAATCTCCAAACTCTTAGACATAGAGGAAAGTTTGATATACCTGTCAGCTTCTTTTTGTCAAAATTAATCAAATGTTTATTTCAAGTGCAACTATATGAAGTAAATATCACACATGAATGGAATTTAGGTTTTTTTTTTTTTTCAAAAGTACGAAAACCTATTATAACTCAGAATATCAAACCAGCAGTGGGAACAACCATCACTAACAGCTATGTGGACAACCAGAATATCAAACCAGCAGTGGGAACAACCATCACTAACAGCTATGTGGACAACCAAAATATCAAACCAGCAGTGGGAACAACCATCACTAACAGCTATGTGGACAACCATCACTAACAGCTATGTGGACAACCATCATTAAGTTATATAAGGAAACACATTTTCTTTTTAAAGAAAGGAAACACATTTTCTTTTTAGAGGGGAGCCGTTTTTAATATAAAGCTGGTTACTCATTTCAGTTCTTTTTAATAGAGCTATTAAGTTATTGCAATCAAAAGGAATGCCATGTGAAGCGGCATATAACTTGAGACGGTTTACATATAGAATATCAGTTATGACATCACAGAAAACCCCAACAACGACAGAGGAATATGAAGAGCAAATAAATACAGACATACAGCTTTATGGAGGAAGGTCTTCAGGTGAGCAAGCCAGCTACTAGCCATTGGACGATGTGTCTTCTGCTTGCTTTCTTAAGCTACAATTGATATTGTATTGATATTACGGTGTGAGACAATTGAGAACTATGAATTCCACACTGGATGATCCTCCTCTGCTTGTGCTATCAAATATAGTACTAGTGCAACTAGCAGCAGACGGGTTTGAGGCAAAGTCCCCATTGTGACTCTGATCCTTGTGATCCGTACTGTAAGCTGATTCAAATCTGCTGCTCGTCCTCCTGTAGCGGCTCCTCACGTAATCCTCTGGAATGAAAACGTCCATTCTATACTTTCTTGATCCTCCCTGCCAATACCAAATAATGAGGAATTTGAGTTTGAGATGGAGGGGAAGACGAAGAGAGATCAAAATTGAGAGCCAGTAATAAAGAGAGAAATATGCCAAAAATGAAAAGGAGACCTAATCTGAAAAAGAGATCCGTGGGCGAGGGTGAGAGGAGCGAATGGAATTTGTGGGTGTCTTCTTCTCAGTACGAAAAGGGAGGGAGTGGGAGGTATTAGCCAAACCACGGCAACGTTTATCCACAGATTGTGGATACAAATCCGGCGGCGCTCGTCAACACCCGTTCCATTATACCTGCTTTCTTGGGAAATCTGCCTCTACATGATGCAAGTTTGCAACCATAAATTCTCATTATTATTTACATGGCTTCAAGTTCGAAGTCATCCATGCTTTCAGAGATTCTCAATTATTTTTCTCCGTCCCTGAAGGCCGGATACGGTTAAAATTTGATGGGCAAATAGTTTTCGTTCACTTTTTATAGATTAAAATATATTTAAAATTAAATGCTATTTTTTATTTATTAAATTAAATTAAATGTTATTTTTATGGTAAATGTTTAAATATATTTAAAATTAAATGTTATTTTTTTATATATTAAATTAAATTTATTTATTTATTTTCAAGTGGAAAAAATCAGTCTCACTGTTATTTTATTAAAAGAATCAAGTGAAACTATTAAAATTATATATTTTTTTGTCCTTGAGATGTAGGATAGTCGGTGACAGAGTGTATTGTTAAGCCACTTCGTGTTGAAAAGTTACAGGTTCGAAACCTGCGGGGACAAAAAATCCAACCATGTTAAGGGTTGGTGTGGCTCGTCGACCACGTTAACAAAAAAAAATAAAAATTACATATCTTTTGACTTCACATTTCTCCATAAGAAAAACATAAGTTTCTAGTACCTTGATTATAAACTATATGTATCTATATCAACCTTGAAGATGACTTACTCTCTTATTTAGTACATTGGCTGTAAAAAACATATTGTGATTAGAACATTGAGATTTTCTCTGTGTGCACTGTAACTTCATTTAAATTTTCCTCAAGATAAAGCAATCCCGGGGAGCAATTTAACCCCTGTTTTGATAGTTGATTTGCAATCTGGTTGTAAATTGTGTGCACATGAATGTATTTAACACTTTTAAACTGCTCTTGGAGTGCTTTTATTTTCTGCTGCCAAGGTCTGAGATATATACAATAGAGATTTGCGACACCTTTAATCCAATCAATCGTAGCTTTGGAATCTTCGACTATCATTAATCTGCTCAATTTCAGAGTTTTAGCCAAGTGTAATAGGCCCCACAATGCATAAGTTCAGCTTTCATATTGTTTCCCTCTCCTCCTACAAAAAAGCCCTTGTAGTTGTGAACATTGTTGATTTTAATATATAAACCAATGCCACACTTATTTCCTAAGGCAACCCCATCAAAAAAGCTGATTGGTGAATCATAACAAAATATAGGGTTTAGAATGAGATCCAGCTTATCTGGTTTTATATCTTCTTGAATTTCTTGGATTGTGAAAAAGATCTTCTTTACAATGGTTGAGTCTTGTCTTTGCTAATTTTCAAATAGGATCTTATTCCTATATTTCCATATGCCCCAAATCACCATGAAGGGGACGTGTCTTTTCTTTGGATGTTTTAGAAACCAATTGTGGAGATTTCCTTCTAATGTCTGGTCGCCCCATTCATCCTGGATCTTTAGAAGAGCTAATATCTATTTCCATAGAAATTTTGAGACTTTGCAAGAGATAAAAATGTGGTTTGTTGTATCTTCAACGACAAGGCATAAGTTGCATGCAGAAGGACCGATTCCCCCTATGCGCTGGTAATTTACTCCTGAAAGAATACTGTCCTTTAAGCATAGCCAAGCAAACAGTATGATTTTACTTGGAATTTTGACCGCCCATATGGCTTTGAACCACCATCGTTTCTCTTCCTTAAAGTTTGCATAGATAATGGAAAAAAATGTTGAGTTGACAGGAATAGAGCCCGTAGAAGGATTCCATGACCAGACCAGTAGGTTGTTTGAATTGGAGAGATTGATTCCACTTGTTCAGAGTGTTAATAGGAAGGAGTCCCATTCTTTTGAAAGCATACCGGTTAGTTTTAAGTGTTTGGAATCTAACCAATCCGTCATGTTGGCTGTAGCAAAGGGGTGAGCTGCTTGTGCTAGTGTGTAGATGTTCTGGTTTTGTAGAAATGAAACAAGTGCAGGGGAAAGAAAACACCTGTCATTGCCTCTAATAAATGTGTCTAAACCAATAGATATTATTTTTTCGTTTCCCACGGACCAAGCTATCCATCTTAAAATGATTGGAAGGGCTGACAACAGGGATCTCCATACAATGGAAGTAGATGGAAAATGAAAATTATTCCTTTTGATCCAACAAGGAACATCGATTCCTTTTAGGTATTTTTTCCTTATCACTATGCTCCATAGTCCTTCGCCAAAGAGGCCTCTCCAACAGGACTTCGCTGCAAGTGCTTGGGAAAACCATTCGAAATTCCATAGACCCCATCCTCCTCATTCCTTTGGGAGAGCGATCTTTTTCCAACTTGCTAGATGGAAGCCATTTGTTTTCCTGGAACCTCTCCATATAAAGTTTGTGATGATTTTTTTGATTTGTTGTAAGGAAGAAGAAGGTATTTTAACTAGACTAAGCCAGTAGACAGGTAAACTTTGCAAGACCGCCTTTTCCAGAACTACTCTGTCACCAAGGGAAAGCCATCTGAAGGTCCAACTTCCAATTCTTTTTTCAATCTTTTTGATTAGCCAATTCCAGTCATCCACTCTGTAGTTGTTTGCCTTTAAAAAATACCCTAGATACTTCATCCCTTCATCAAACTCCTGGAATTGAATATTAAAAACAGAACTCAAATTTTTGGCTAGATCTGAAGTGATATTCTGGGCTAAGAAACAGGATTTTTGGCAATTTATAACCATGCCTGAAGCTTGACATAAGTGTTTTAAAATAGAGTAAAGAGTAGTCCAATCTTCAATATTGGCATTCCCAGAATGAGTACATCATCAACAAAAATTAAGTGGGAGACAAAAGTGTCTATTGCTAATTTGACGCCTTTGTAAGAACCGTTGGATGCTGCCTTTTTTATCTGTCTACTTAGACAATCTATGACAAGTAGGAACAACAAAGGAGAGAGGGGACATCCCTATCTCAACCCTCAGTGGCTTTTAAAAAAAGAGGTTGGAGAGCCGTTAATGAGGGCTGCCATACCGATGTTTGTGACGCATGCCATAATCCATTGGACGACATCCCCCTTTAACCCACTCTGGATAAGAACTAATCTCAAAAATTGCCAACTGACTTTATCGTAAGCCTTTTTTAAATCCAGTTTCAGGATGACTGAGTTGAGTTTTTTTTGTTTTGACTGTATGGAGGCTCTCTTGTGCTAGGTCGACAACATCATATATCAATCTATCTTTAAGGAACCCGAATTGTTCTTTGGTTATGCAGGAAGCTAATTTACCTTTAATTCGGTTTGCAATCACTTTGTATACAAAATTACACAAGGCTATGGGCTTGAAATCATTGAAAGTAGTTGGTTTGCTCACTTTTGGGATAAGAGTGAAGAATGTATCATTTAGAATTCCTGGAATGAATCCTTTAATTCTAGATTCCTCAATGGATGAAAGGAGGTCCTTTCCCAAAAGATCGAAGAAAGAGAGAAATAATTCTTGCGTCCACCCATTCGGACCTGGGCTCTTCTCTTTTGACAGATTTTTGATAGTAGACTCAAGCTCTTCAATGGTGATTGGTGCCCGTATTTCATCACTTTCTGCTTTGGTGAACATTCTTGGGACTTCATTTATGATTTGAATCTGGTTCTGCATGTCTTCTATTTCAGGGCTCTCGAACTGTGATTTAAAAAAATTATAAGCATGCTCCTTGATCTCCAATTCATTAGAAAGAGTCTTACCATCATCATTGTTGATGTCCCAAACTGTATTTTGAATTCTTCTCTGTGTGGCGAATTTGTGGAAAAATCTGGTATTACTATCGCCATTTTGCAGCCATAGAGCATGAATTTTTAGTCGCTAGGACGATTCTTCATTTTCTAGAATCTTATATTTCCTGGTCTTAAGGGCTTGCATACGGTTTAATTCCTCTTGAGAAAAAATCTGGGACAATCGGCTTTCTAAGACCTTTGACAGGCTTGTTTCAATGAGTTTTAAATCTGCCTTCTGCTGGAGCTTTTTTCCTTTTTGCCATAAGAGTACTTGTTTCTTTAAGAATTGCAATTTTTCACACAAAATAGTATAGGCAGAGTTGTTTGACTAGTTTTGCATGGAGTCCAATGTTGAGCGGATTAGAAATCTGAAATCTGGTTCTGATAACCAAGTACTGTTGAATTTGAAGGGAGTGAGAACATTGCTGCGGGTGGAGAGAAGTTGCAAGCATATCGATTATGATCCGAGATGTCTGAGATAATTGTCCAGGACTTAAGAGAGTTCAAATTGGAGAGAAGATTTCCATCCACAAGAAATTTGTCGAGGCGTTTAGAGATGCCAGCTTTACCAGAGCGGCCATTCCAACAAGTCGGGGACAGTTGAGTAGGGGCAAGGTCCACCAGTCCTGAATCCTGTAAAATATTTAAGAAATAATCCGAAAGTGGAATGTTATTTTATATGTATAATTATAGTGATTTTAAATATGATGAATGAAATATTTAATTTTTTTCATTATCTTAATATTTTAATTTTTACAAATTATGTTTTTATTAATAATGAGAAAGTGTTTTTTTTTTAATTAGATAAGAATCATTTTAAATTTATTATTATATTAAAAATAATAATTTCATCAATTTAAAATTACAGTTTTAATAAAAATTAACTATCTTAATTTAATTTTAATAATAATAAATTAAAAAAAATCAAAATATATTTATTGTTAATTTTCCTTAAATTATAAAAATTTAATTAATATTTCTATTATTTTTATTTATTATATTAATTTAATTTTAATAATAATAAATTAAAAAAAATCAAAATATATTTATTGTTAATTTTCCTTAAATTATAAAAATTTAAAAATTTAATTAATATTTCTATTATTTTTATTTATTATATTATATAAATTTAGATTTTTTTTTGGAAATTGCATTCATTAATATAAATCACAAAACTTGGGGGATAACTAACAAAAGATATCACTTTTTTAAAATATTATATCTAAATTGAAGGTTTTAATTTTTCAAACTTTTAAAAATTGCAAAATTTTTAAGCTTGCAACTCCATCACAAATGCAACCCCAAGAGGGAAAAATAAGGGTTCGCTGTTAATTTGGGTGATATCATAAAACTTGTGAATATAGTTTTTTTTATTCTATTCAGTTCATGCTTTAAATTCTCTCAAAAAAATTCTAGTCCTAATTGATACATATTTATAGTCTTATTTATATTTATATAGATTCATCTTTTTACTATTCTTTAGACATATATGTTTTTAAATTGATCCATTTTAATCATTTCATGAAATTTTAGGAATGTGATTTTTTTTTTGGAATTCTAGAATTCATATCAATCATTTTGTTCATTAGTATTTTAAAGTTGTCCAATATATTGGACAAGATATTAGATTTTGTTTTTCTATCTAATTATAATAAATGTTATTTCAAAAAAATAAAATGTAATTATCATTAGACATGCAACATCAAAATTTAAACATATAATAAAAAACAATGTTTAAATTAGAAAGCCACATAACATTTTCTTGATGTGGAATGTAAGATGTCAAATTTCAACCCCACTTCCAATACATGATCCAAGTTTTTAATAATAAAGGAAAAAAATTTCATTATTATTATTATTTGTTGTTATTGATAAATGTATGTATTCAAGTTCAAAGGCATCCCTTTCCATCTTCTCTTTGTATCTCATTTTTTCCTTTCCATCTTCTCTTTGTATCTCATTTTTTTTCCTTTCAAGGGCATTGTTTTCCACCTTTCCCCAAGCTTTACCATGTGGACTCTTTTGGTACTTACATGAAGCTATGAAGGAAAAATGTGACATTGCTATGCACGCACACACACACATATACTAAATGTATTATGAATTGACCTTTTTGCTATTGCTCAAAAGAATGAGAAAGGAAACTAGTATTTTTTGTATGAAATAAGGAAAGAAGCATTTTGGATTGATGGAATTATAGATATAAAATGTTAACATTGCATAATTAGTAGGGATATTTGAGGGTGTTGAATTCATAATTGCATTAAAAATAGCAATTTCTTAAATCCAAAATTGCAATTTTAGCAAAGATTCCCCACTAAATTAAAAGGATAGAAAACAAAAAAAAATCAATTTCATCCTTTAATCAGTAAGACTTTTTTCCAACAGGAAAATTTCTCCATTATATTAATATATAATGTGCTCTCAAATCAGAGAGTTTACAATCGCAGCTGAAGTGGCAACTGATATATGAAACAACTTTCGCCTATAGTGGTCTCTCGGCCAACAAGGGGGGAAAGTTCATAAAGAAAAAGTAAAGGCGAGAAAACAAAGAAAGTTGTTAGGGGGCTAAATAGACTAGCAAAACCAGTATTCTTCAAAAGAATAAAATTTTAAGACTAGGAGTAAACTCCAACTTTCAGATCATAAAAGTCCGCTGAGGTGAGAGGAGATAATCTTAAAAAAGTGTTAGAAATAGAGGAGGGCCCTCATGACCATCTATCCAGAGATTATATGTTATGATACCTGTTTTTTTATGAAGAGAAGCCTTTGATAGTTGGTCTGCTGATTTGTTATGTTCACGATAAATGTGTTTGTAGCTGAGTTTTTTGAAGGCGAGATGAAGTAGTCTAATTCTGTCCTTCCAAGCCGAGAGGGAGATAACTTGTAGATCACCCCTATTGTTCAACCACTCAATAATATTTTTGGAATCCCCGAGAATCTGAAGGGATTCAATATGAAGTCTGGAGGCCAAGTATAGCATGGCCTAGGCGCCCAATAATTCTGCCCTGGTGTTGGTGCCTGGACCACAGTTGAAGGTCCATTTATAGAATGATTTTTTTGTGATTCTGATCAACCCTCCAACACCACTCTGAGCGCCATTTGATTGCGTTGCTCCATCGAACCAGCCTGTTGGGATGTCCTCTATGTTAGGAACCTTCTTGATGTTTTGCAGTCTTGGCTTGCTAGAGTGAAGATCATTCCAGGTTTTAAGTATTCCAAGTGTTTTGTAAGCTGCAGAGCCTGTGGAAGGGATCCCATTTTCATTTTTTTATTTATTTATGTACAACCAAATAGACCAACAGATCAAGGATGGAAGATGCATAAGATTGTGTTCCCTATGGGGCCAATAGTCAAAGCAACTCGAGAGAGTAGGCTCGCCCCATTTGGTTTTGATATTTAGTGCCAATGTAATTCTGTCCCAAACTTGTTTGGAAAAAGAACACTTGATAAACAAATGATCTACAGATTCAATATCATTGTGGCACAAGTGGAAAATGTTTGGCCCAATCCATCCTTTTCTTTGAAGGATGTCCCAAGTATTTAATTTATAAGCAATCAAAAGCCAGGTTGAGAATTTTATCTTGGACAGAAGGTGCCAGGACCAAAGTTGTTTTCTCCAGAATCTGATGTTTGTGTGCTAGAGTGAGTTAGTGATGGTTGCATAGACATTATGGACTGTTATTTATCCCGAATGGTCACCCTCGACCACTGAAGCAGATCATCTGAGTCATTTAAGTTGATACCTGAGTGTGCAAGTGCCGAGTAGAGGGTATTCCAGTAGGGAGCTAGCTCTACACTGATATCAAGTGAGTTGTTGGTGATCCATTTGTTAGCACTAGGAATCACCCTCACTTTGTAATGAGGATAAGCCCAGTACCCATCAGTTTATATGTCACAATGAATACATTTAAAGGGGGTCGAATGGGTGCAGACTCAAGATAATATCCTTCTAACTCAGAAAAATGGACTAACATGCACAAGCAGGTGAGGTCTTGATTAACTTCAGTCAATAAGTTGTAGTAAGGGTGAATAGGAGGAAGAACTAGAGATAATAATGTAGAGGTATGCTATGGACATCCGGTCTTCCAGCAGCCTAAGGAGGAACAACTCAGAAAACAAGATCCTCTTAGATTCAAAGTTTCATAAAAGGTTGGAGAACGTTACAACAGAACTACAATCAAACCTACATTACAATACGACCATAACAATCCATGTGAATCTTTCAATCATGGACACTCCAACATTAGAGGTAAACAAGACGGAAAAGAAGTTGACTTCGATTAAACCAGAAGTCTCAAATCCTATTACATAACCAAAAAACTAGAAGCTTCATCAAAAGTTTACAATACGGGAGCCTAGCTCAACCATCGACCATTACAAAATATCAAAATGACTCCTATATACTCAAAAAATATTCGCCACTACCAGCAGAGGCGAGCTCGAGCTTCTCGTCCAATGCCACACGTGTCTTCTCGGTCAGACTGAGCATGTAGTCTCCTTTGTGCATGCCTTCCTCTGTCAGAGGTAAGCTTTGCTCTGTCGGTCCTTTCTGGCTTTCGATTTATGCGGTGAGACGTAGTTTTCAATTGCCGCCTCACTTCATTAACTACCTTTTCTCGGGATTGAAATGCGGCTTAATGCCTAGGGGCAGCCACACGCTTCTCTCGGATAGGACGCTATATAAACATGTGATTATGGGGCTGCTCAAAGGTGGTTTGGGTTCACATCGCTTTTGAGCCCGCAATCCACCACCTTTTTCCATGTATTACTTTTTCCAAACCACGACTTCAATTGCAGGACCACTCAAGAAAATTATCGCCAGAGCATGTCGCGTCCCCGCAATGGACTGTGGTCGTCGATGTTGTGATTATGGGCGAGGACTTACGCTCAGAAGCTAAAATATTCCCTCTTCAGATCAATGGATTAGATCTTCCCTTTTCGAATCGACGACCGAGATCTGCTTCGGGACTACGGGCTTCGACCTTTCTCATGGCACTATACTTCGTGCAATTTTGAAATCTTGAACACTTGGCGGCTGTTAATCTGGAATGCTCCTGGAATCTCCACCACTGACAAAATTCAACCTGTATGTTTGTATTTTAAGCTCGAAATGAGTTTCTATGCATACTGCGGTCAAAAGCTTCATGTGCAGACCACAAACTTGGATGACCTTATGCCCTTGACAACTATATGTGATAACATTTGGCTCCACAGGGGATGGCATGCTCCCTGCGAGCAACCAAGAACAAATAGTTCCAGTCTCCTTCTGCATTGGGCTATGGAGTCATGCTCAAAAAACAACTTGCTGAGGATTAAAGGCCGACAAGCACACTATCCTAAAAAACGAAAGCAAAATACATGGGCTCCGAAGGAGCTTATTTATGTACATTTCTATACTAATTGATTTTTTACATAGTGCTAGGTGAAATAAAAATTCCAACATAGCCATTCAAGTAACTTCCTAACTAGAAGATCCTTCACTATATCTGTGATTAGTAATAGATGATGCAACCATGACAATAGAGCGGTTACATCCTTCAACTTTCCTCCCAATGTTGAGGTTATGATAAAGCTGAGTGGCTTCAAAACATGAAGGAAATACAACTCTATGTATTCCTTCACAGGCTCATAGGCCAAGCGACAAACTCCAGAAAATTTATAACATGCAACCTGCTCTGTCACACAGCTGCTCACACATGGTTGAATATCTCTGGTAGGCACAGGTGGATGAGAAACTGATG
>SNQJ01S0030827.1:94958-108596 GCA_010110895.2 Picea sitchensis
TGTGCTGCATGACTTTGTTGTGTCAACTACAAACTCTTTTATGAACCCCACAACAATATTGTCAAGCCAAAAGTCTATTGCACGGGTGAATTTGTTGTTCACCTGCTGTAACTGCTCAATCTGTACTGGAGTCCAATCTAGTTGTCGAATCTGACTCGTCGCATGGTTATCCTTCAACCTTAGTATCCACTCCTGTAGTAGTGTTGGTAGCCACACATGATTTTGATATTCAACATGATCAAAAGAGATTACACTTTTCCGTAGCTGCCATCACCTTGAATTTGTAAACATTTTTGAGTTTCGAAATGATTGTTGGATTAAAGCTTACCTTATTGAATTCTTTATTGCTTGCATTTTAGTCTGTTTTATGTTTAATTCATGACTATAAGCATGAATTAAACATAAAACTTGTCTTGGTTTAATAATTTTTTATCTTAGAAATATCTTTTAAAAAGCCATCCATATGTAATTGAATTTCAAATATTATGAAATAGTTGTTTAATCCATTTTTTTTGTTTTAATTTGGTCCTTGTGAATTCAATGGTTAGATAGTTCATTCTTGAATTATTTTGATACATGAAGAGCCTTGGTTAATTTTTGATATTCTTCTCATGATTTCAATGGTCGTATCAACATTCATACCAATGAGTACAGACCTACTGTACTTGCATTTTCGCCTTACCTTGGTGGCTCAAAACATTAATGAAGCTATTCATTATCTGCACAGGGTTTTGTACTCTATAGTTTTGGCACTCATCGCAAGAGATGGTAAGGAATACAATGAACCCTCTGGTTTTCATTCTCACTATCCGAGTTATGATAACCCACAGGCTCTGCTATTTTCATGTTTCCACACTCCATTCAAACTCGTTTTTGTTGCTCGCATGATTGGAACCTAAAACTATTCAGAGTGATCTTTGTTTCATTCTGGTTACAATGGTCATGGCGCCCATTATTTTCATAGAGCCGAATGGATGCCAATCCTTATTATCCCATGATGATGCTATTGATGAACTAAAGGGGCATGGTTGGGATGTATTCCTCAAAAAATTCAAGGATTATAATATTTAGGTAGCAGAATCCTTCGCACGAACCTTTGATGGGTTCAGAGCTAAGATTGGAGACATACAATTAGAATTGACAGAAGATTTCTTCAGCAAAGCAACAGGGCTCCCATTAAAGGGGGAAAAATGGTTTAAAAACACTAGGATAGAAGAAGTCCGGTGGAATTGGTTTATGACCTCTCTAAAAATAAATTGTTGTGTAAAAGGTATTCATATCGCTCTGTTAAAACCTAAATGGTATAGTTTATTGTTAATTCTAAAACAATTTGTTACTTGCGAAGGTCGATACGGACTAGTCTTTCTCTACCATATCTGTTTGCTCATGAATTTTATAGGTTTCAACTTAGATATTCCCTTTTACTTATTGGCGAGTCTCTATAAGATGTCCAAGCATTACACATGACAGGGTACCAATTCGAGCCTGTTCCACCATGGATTGGTTAAAATCTTGTTGATGTATCATATGTCGACCATATGTGATAGTTGGGAGCTCATTTTGATGAGGAATGGCTTCGCCCAGGCTGATCCTACAACAAACCCTCATTTAATTTCAAACCCCAACTCATATAACCTAGTGGTTGAAGACCATTTCGGTAATTCGATTAATGGACCATATTTTACTAATAAAACCCCTCTAGATAAAGGATCAGCGTGTAGGTTTTCACCTACAAGATTTCTAGAGCAAGTGACCAATGAACTAAAGGGAAATGATCCTCTTGTGCTCATGGGTGATGCTAKCCTGAAYGTTAATGTTAAGTCTGATGCCAAKAAACTTTGTAAAGGAACAAAATGACAGTGCATAGATTTGGGTTTCAAGAACAAGAAGGTCAGTTRTCTAATATCTATGAAACTAAGGAACCGAAACKATACTCATCTAAGCTCAATCGATCCGATCGAGATCGATGAGGGTTCGGATCCTGAGATAGAGGATTTTCTAGTTCGGGAAGATCCAGAAATTCAGGGTTCCACGAGGGAGGTTATCATTCATACCGAACCATGTGATTTCATAACAAATCTACCACCATGCCTTAAGGGTAAAGAAGAATTCTCAGGTATTAAGAAAGATCTGAAGCATACAACAGATAAGACTGAAGCCCCCTTGGTCGATTGTGTCCCTCATCGATTTGCCATATCCCTTGTACATTGTGATGGATGTCTCGATTGAGTTGAATGTTACTATACGGATGTTCCTCTCTTACAGGCCCGAATCAAATCTTTAACTGCTCATAATCATCTGTTGAACCAAGAAAACATTGATCTCAAGGCACATGCCAAGAGGGATACTAAACGTATCAACAGAGTTGGAAACATAGTCATTAAGAATATGACCAGTGTCAAGGTGATTATAAACTCTGAACTGTCTGATCCCTCTTTGGCATATTTTTAATGGTAAAATGTTTCATTGTGATTTCATTTGATTTTTTTATCTAAGTCGAAATAAGTAGATTGGAATTCTGATTTCATTTACTAAAATAAAGACTGGCTACAGAATCTTCGATTCTGTAGACAAGTCTCTTTTAATAAAAAATAGTTATTAAGAAATTGTTTTTCTAATTTATCAAATTGGTTTGCTATTCTCAATAAATGGGAGATTCTGTTGTTGATTACTTGGAGGAAATATGTTCAATTATACGCCTAAATGTTTAGTAGTTTATCCTTCTTTACGTTTTATAAAAACTTTGATTTAATTTTTGAATAAACCAACTTTGTTATAAGTGGTTTCCAATCCACTAATTTTGTAATATTACTTGATTTTGGGAGATTCAACTCTATCCTGTGAGATATGAGTATTTAGATCCTGGGTTACTTTAAATATTGTTCACTTTTGTTAGTGAGGGTATCCTTTTTGGAACACATTATGGACATGTAATTCCTTAAGACTTTATGGACAAGTTGTTCACATTTCGGCTTTAGACCAGCGTGACATTGCTCCATCTATATTTTGCATCTTATATTATGTAATATATACATGTTACACAACTTTAGCCTCATTAGCATGTAATGTTTCATTTTATTCAGTGCTTTGAATTTTGTCTATAACTTGTTGTTTCATATATTATATCTATGGTCATTATTTCACTTTAATATCATCAATTTATGCTTGATGTTAAGTTGACATATCATATGAATGTTTCACATTAAAATTTCTTTTACTGTAGACATTCATCATTACAAGGTCACTGGATTTATACGTTTATTAGCCTGTTTTTATATCCTTGCTCCCAAAAAATACCTTGAGTTTATTTTGGAGATGTTAGCACAAGCTTGTTACAGATTTCTCTCACAGGAAAGATAGTCGGAAGTTTGGATTGCACAGGGATATAGACACAGTATGAGATTAATCTCAGGTTAGTGTTATTTGCATTCAATTTTCGTTATTAGTTTATTAGTGAAATAAGACAGTTTAAATTGGCTTTGACTATTATTTTGTTCTTGTTTCAGATTATGTTTTATTAGTATCTTTTGAGTTTTTAGATTTTAAATTATTAAATAGAAAATATAAAAATATGTGTTTTCTTTATCTTCTTCGTAAACAAGTACAAAAACATTGATTTCGCAAGACATCCACCAAAACTTGCATATTGTAAATATCTTGTTCATAATCACATGTTCATATTTATGTCTATGTTCAACATTTGTAAATAATTAGAGTCATGTACATAGTATCGTAGTTATAGCTTTAGGGTAGTTTATTTTCTTTCATTATTTTAGGACTTTAGTTGGCTAACAGAGCCATTAAACCCATTAGGATATATCACACCAAACGACTTGGGTTAATTAGACAACTCTGGACCGGATCTATCCTTCTAGTTGAGGGTTTGTCAATTACGCCCGTCAAAAAATGGCGCTAGAAGGAGGGTATGAATTCAATTGATGGCACATGGAGGTCACAAGACTCCTCCTCCACACACTCACTCCCCTGTTGTAACGCGTAGTCATTAAGACAACAATGTTACACTTGAAACAAAAACTACCTCAAATGATAACCCTGAGATTCCCGTTGAACCAGTGACACTAGTTCCTCAAGGGGCCGACACCCAAGAAATTGTTTTTCAGTCACTCATAATAATGCATAGTGCCTTAGCCCATATCAAACAACCTGGTAGGCCACTTAATCAACCCCTAGACTTCTTGGATATCCGTGAACAACTTCAAGGCACTGGTCTACTCCAAAACCCTTTAGGTGATAATACTACCAACCTTATCGAAACACCTACCCTTGGAATYGAAGGATCTGGTATCCCACCTTCCCCACCTAGTTCATCTCCATCCTCCTCAGAGGAAGAATCTTCAGACGAAGGAAGTTATTCATCAGAACCATCTCAGCCTTCTACACCACCAAATCCCATGGAAAATCAAAACAATCCTGCTAGACCTTGGCTTGATCAAGATGTCGTGGTTGTACCTGGACCCCAACACCCATTACCGAACCATCCGAAGAAATGGCTGCCCAAATTTGATCCAGACTCAAAGCAGTCTGCTGAGGATCATATTAAAAAATTTATGTTGGCCATTAGATTCCGGAGTGTTGAACATGAGGATGTAGTATGCAAATTATGCCCTTATACTTTTGAGGGAAATGCCTCCACATGGTATTTCGCTCAACATCCCCAAACCATTGTCTCTGTGGAAAAGTTTGAAACTTGTTTCTTGGAAAAATTCAGAGACGATAAATCTCCAGAAGTCTTGATTATGGAAGTTTCCAGCTTAAAAAATAATCCTAAGGAAAAAGTGAAAGATTTTAACCAAATATTTCTTACTTTAAAGAATAAAATCCTTGCAGATTCAATGCCCACTGAAAGTTTAATCGTTGCATATTATGCTAAAGCCTTGCAAAATAATATAGCTATATGGATCAAAAGGTCTAAAAAGAACACATTGCTTGAAGCCTTTGAGGAGGAAAGCCACATTGAAAAGGATATTTTGAGCCTGAAAGATAATCTTAGTAGTGAATATGAAACAACTTCATCCTCTAAAAATAAAATAGAGATCCTTACTAGGCCTCCTCAAACAAAAAATCAACCGAAAGCTTTAGACTTAGAAAGCTTATAGAAAGCTTTCCAAAAACTGTCCAATCAAGTCGTCGACTTGAAGAGATCAACTGAGGACGAATCAACAAGAAAAGGAAGTTTTAAACCTCCTTTTAGAAAACCTTTTCCTCCCAACCGGCAAAACCCGACCACTGAAGGTATAAATTTCGAAATTTTACAGTACGTTTTGCAAACCAGCTTAGAACATGATAATTTTGCCTCAGCCCCTCACAAAAATTCTGAAGGCGTGGTTGAGGAAGAAGAACTGGAAGAAGAGGAATCATCTCCTACTATCTTCGGTCACTTCTAGGATAATATCTTCCAACCAAATTTTGAAATTGTTCACCCCTATAACACAAGAAGCAAAACTCAAAACAAACCCTCTTCTGAAGTCGGTAAAAATGTGTTTCCAAAATAGTCAAAGCAAGCTGAAATTAAACAGAGCTTAGCAGCTCCAATTTTAGAATACAATTTGATTGAGGATCTAAAAAACCTGATATCTAATATTTATGTTTTTGAGCTACTGAAATTTCCTCCTATTTTGCAGAAAATGCTTCAAAATATCGCTAAAAATAGTAAAAACAACAATCCTAGCAGCAATAAATCAGCAGAAATAGATTCAAATACTGCAAAAAAAAAACCAACTAAAACGACGTCTGAACTTCCAGATAAAAGGGATTTAGCAGGACAACAGCTAAAAATCAACAGAATTCTGTTGTTAATGCTCGAAAAAATGTCCCGCCTTTTTTATTAACCTTTGAAATTTTTAATAGGAATGTACATAATTGCATGGTCGATTCTGATGCATCGTCAAACGTGATGCTTCTATCTGTTTGTCAAAAAATTAATGCAGAAGTTAAAACTTTTGATCTCAAGATCATCCAGGTAGATCGAACAAAAGTTAAGGTAATTGGTGAGCTTCAGAATGTTTTGGTTAGATTAGCTTCCAATCCTAAGTTTCATCAAATAATTGACATTATCATTATTGATATCCATGAAGTTTACAGTTTGTTTTTAAGCAGGGACTAGTCAGAACAACTGCATGGTTACTTTGCCACATATTGGTCTCATTTGTGGCTACCTGAAAATGGAGAGCCCAACAAAATTAGGATAAACAGAGAACATTATCTTAAGCATACCGTGACGGATCTAAATGATGCAAATGAACCTTTCACTGCATCTGCTAACTCATTTGAAATGCAGGGAATGAATACCTTCTTTGGTAATTTTATGACTGAAATTTCTCCTATTACTGATCCTGGGTAGCAATTGGAATTTATGACCTATACTTAGACACCAGCTTTTCCATGTATGCCAAGTACTGCTAACGAAGCCCAAATATGGTCATTGTACTTTGATGGATCCAAATCCAAAGAAGGAACGGGTGCAGGTTGTGTGCTCATCGATCCTACAGGTAATAAGACTTTTATTGCTTGTCGACTAGAGTTTGAGTGCACTAATAACATCACTGAGTACAAAGCACTTCTACAAGGACTTAGGAAAGATTTGGATATGGACGTATAGAATTTGATGGTATTTGGTGATTTAGAAATCGTGGTTAGGAAGGTAAGAAACAACATACATTGCTTATCACCACATCTGAAAAGCTACCAAACCGAGGTATGGAGTTTGATGCAAAAATTTTCAGCATTTAACATAAATTCCATCCCTAGATTAAGTAATTCGGAAGTTGATTTATTGGCCAATGTTGCTTCTAAACTATTACCCGTTGAAGGTCTTTCCCCTAATGCATTTTTTATTGAATTGTTGTTCAGGTAGTCAATCCCGGATAAAATCACAAACTGGAGAGTATTCGATGATGACCAATTGATCATCAACTTTCTGCACATGGAAGACACCTTCCAAGGTGCAGTGATTGATGAAGGAAATCACGATGAAAACCTCTGAAACTTCACAGTAATATCAAATCCTAGATCTCATGAATCGACATCTGATCTGGTAAAATCTATCCCCAGATCTATTATAAGACTAGAGAAATTTTATGACTTGCATGATAAATTTAGAGGGACAATTAATTGTAAAATGAACAATTCTTCTTTGATTTATGAGACGATTAATTTAGGAACAAAGGAAAATCCTCAAAATATTAATCTGCGAACTGGATGTTCCAAGCAATGATCTGCTTTTATAAAATTGTTTAAATAATTTAAAGACATTTATGCCTGGATGTATGATGACTTGAAAACATTCGACCCCAATATCATACAACATGACATCCCCATGAAACCCTAGACATAGCCTTTTCAACATAAATTGAGGAATATGCACTCAAATTGGAACCCATTGTTAAAAAGGAACTGAATAAATTGCTAATTGCAAAGATAATTTTCCCGGTAAGGCACATGCAATGGGTGTCTAATCTAGTCCCTGTAAGGAAGAAAAGTGGTGAAATTCGACTCTGTGTCGATTTTCGGAACCTGAACCGAGCATATGATAAAGATAAATACCCTGTTCCTCTATTGGAACAACTTCTACAACAAGTGTCTTGTTCCGAAAGACTATCTTTACTAGATGGCTTTTCGGGATACAACCAAGTCCTCATGTCTCCCGCAGATCAGCTCAAAACCACCTTTAGCACACCATGGGGCACTTATGCCTACAGGAAAATGCCTTTTGGACTGATAAACGTCGGCACCACTTTCCATAGAGAAATGGACATTGCTTTCCGTGGCTTCATTAACTAGTCGGTTGTGATATACCTTGATAATGTCACCATATTCTCTAAAAATAAGAAAGATCACTTGTCTCACCTCAGGGCTATCTTGGAACGATGACGCAAGTTCGACATATCTCTCAACCCTAAGAAATTGGTCTTTGCAGTGGAGTAAGGTAAACTGCTTGGGTTTATAGTGTATAAGGATGGAATGATTGTTGACCCTGAAAGAACCCAAGCTATTGCTAAGCTTCCCCCTCCTTCTTCCAAAAAAACCATGCAATCCTTTTTGGGCAAGATTAATTTCGTCGAAAGATTTGTCCCAAGTTTCTCAGAAATGGTAAGACCATTACATAATTTAATTAAAAATGATGTTTTGTGCCGTTGGGGACCACAAGAAAGTAGGGGATTTGATTCAATTAGAAAAACAATAATAGAAGCCCCTACCTTGATGAGTCCCGATTTTTCTCGAGATTTCACTCTTTATACCTTTTCTTCTGACCGATCTTATGTTGTTGTGTTAACGCAGAAGAATGCTGAAAACAGTGAGACCCATTACCTTCATGAGCTCAACTTTCAAAGGTGAAAATCTTAACTACCCAACAGTAGATCAACATGAATATGTTGTTTTTAAAGCAGTGAAACACTTCCGGTCATACCTGCTGAAATCCAGAACCAAGGTTATCGTTCCTTACCTAGTTGTAAGAAACCTGTTAGTACAACTAGAATTGGGTGAGGAAAGGGAAAATTGGATGACGTCATTACAGGAATATGACCTCGAAATAACCCCTGCACAGATTTTTAGAGGTCAAGGACTATGTAAACTAGTGACTGATTCAGTTGAAGAACATGAAATTCAAATCAACACCTTTACTGTAAATCAACATAACGAAAAACAAATTAGTTGTGCACAAGTTACTATCAATTCTTGGTATGAGAACATTAAATTTTATTTGACACATGGATCTTCTCCCCGTAATCTTGATCCTAAAAACATAAGAGCACTTAGGCTAAAATCTGCATCTTTCTAGTTAATCAATGACGTATTATTTCGAAATAACTTTGATGGTGTTCTTATGCGTTGTTTGGAAAAGGAAGAGTCAAAGAGAGTGCTATATGAACTCCATGTAGATGGAGTCGGTGGTCACTTTGGTGGAGATACCACTGCTCACAAAGTGCTAAGAGCTAGGTACTATTGGCCCACTTTGTTTAAAGACGCCCATGTGCTATGTCGTAAATGCATAATCTGCCAAAAGGTTGCAGGACGGGTGAAAAAGGAAACATTCCCTTTGCAGCCTGTTACTGTAGATTCTCCTTTTCAGCAATGGGGCCTTGAAATCATAGGACCAATCAATCCTTATTCTTCGCAGCAACACAAGTATATCCTTACAACAACAGATTATTTTACTAGATGGTCCAAGCCTGTACCTTTGAAAGTGGTGAACACAAATCAGGTAGTACCTTTCCTAAACTCTCATATCATCGCTCGATTCGGCGTTCCTGAATGTTTGGTCTTTGATAACACCTCTTAATTTTAATCCCTTGATATGAACATTTTTTTATTTGGAAAAATGGATTAAACTAAAGTATTCTGCAAGCTACTACCCTCAAGAAAATGGCCTAGTAGAATCAATGAACAAAATTTTAATCAAGATTATTAAAAGGACAGTTTCAAAAAATCACAAAAAATGGCACAATGCACTGTATAATGCACTTTGGGCTGATAGGGTAACCCCAAAAGACTATGTTGGTAATTCCCCTTTCTTTCTCATCTACGGAAGAGAATCAATTCTCCCTCCGCATGTTTTACTTCCCTCACTGCAACTGTCGCAAAAAGTTCTGGAAGAGGAGTGCCCTCCTCTAGAAAATTGAATAAATGCCTTATTGAAACTAGAGGAAGTGAGAACACAAGAAAAGCAGAAACTGGATCAACATCAGCAAATTGTAAAAAGTTGGTTTGATTCAAATTCTTCTTCAGATAGGAATTTCGATGTCGGAGACTTGGTTCTCAAATGGGACAAATCTCACGAGGGAAAGGGGGAACACACCAAGTTCCAGAATCTGTGGTTGGGACCATTTGTAATTTCTGAAAAATTGGGTCCTAGCTCTTTCCGTCTGCATAATTTGGAGGGTCATCCAGACACTTTCCCAGTGAATGGCCAAGCTCTCAAAAGGCATTTCACCTAATGATTTCAGATCCACCTTTTGTACATATTGTTTTTTTAATTTTCTTTTCTGTTTTTTTATTTTGGTTCTTTTCATTTTGCTTGATTTTGATTTATTTTGAAATAAAGATTTCTGAGTCACCGTTTCATTTGTGGAAGGGGAAATCAGAATTTTCATTCATTAGCAACAACTGAAAACTCCTTGAAGCACCAGTGCTGTGAATGTTAAAACGAAGATCAACATAAGTAATTTTTTGTTCAAAACAATGTTCATGGTTTCTCTTTAAAATTATGAGAAGACACGATTATCATTAATAAAACTTTTAATGTTGTCCCTGTTTTAAGGAAAAAAACTCGATTATACCTTCCTATCCTCGAGATGGTTTCTTAACATAAATCTAAGTGTTCAGATCATGATAAAGGTCGTCAAACGAGAAAATGAGTTCTAAAAGATCAAGTTTTTGTTTTCAAAATCTGAGATTGTTTTTAGCATCACCCTGCTCTCTTGAATGGCATAAAGTTTTTCAAATTTGCAAACAAATTCTAGAAAATTGAAAGCACTGCAAGGTGTGGGAAGTGTCTGTAAACCCACCGAGACACTGAACAGGTCTGCTGGTAGCGAGTAAATGCATGCATGATGCCAAGGCAAATTCATTGGGGTATTGAACAAGCCTGCTGGTAGCGAATCAATGTTGGGTTTAAGAAGATTTTTAGGTATGTCTTGTGATTTGATCAAGTATAAATATGTTCTTTATCATGAATGGATGACTCTTGGATAGGACAAAGGTGCTAGAGTGGGTTAAATGACATCCCTGCCAAGGCTATGGACACCTGCTGGCAGCAGTGGCTCTATCAACAGTATTGGAGTTGATTGCCTAAACATCGTTTTGCTCGTAATATAGATTTGATACCAGATTGCATTTTTGACAAAAACACATCTGATGCTAGACTACATTATTTTCCAAGTTTTGATTAGGATGCTTAACCTGCTGTCACCTGTTTCGTAAAAAAAATATTCTTTCTTATTCACCCTAACATGAATTTTCTGGTGATGCAGAGATAATTGCTTCACCCAGTACGTCACCATTGTTGGCAACCACACATGATTTTGATATTCAACACGATTGAAAGATATTACACTTTTCCGTAGCTGTCACCACCTCGAATTTGTAAACATTTTTGAGTTTCGAAATGATTGTTGGATTAAAGCTTACCTTATTGAATTCCTCATTGCTTGCATTTTTCATCTGTTTTATCTTTAATTCATGATTGTAAGCATGAATTAAACATAAAACATGGCTTAGTTTAATAACTTTGTGTCTTAGAAATATCTTTTAAATAGACATCCATATGTAATTGAATTTCAAATCTTATGAAATAGTTGCTTAATCCATTTTTTCTTTTGTGGGGTTCCACGGTCTCAACATTCTCTTCTAGCAGCTCATTGCTCTCTTATTTTCTTCGTTCTCTTCTCACCCAGTCTATCTCACCTACTCAGTCCTCTCTCGTTCCTACCAACATGACAACGAAACCATTTGTTGGTTATTACTTTTTCCTTGTCTGCCATCTGAGTTATTTACCCAGGGTTCATGGCTTTTCGAGTTTCCAACAAATCCTCTAAAACTATCGGCCCTCCTGGTGAACCAGAAGGAAACACGACACACATAATGCGCCTCATAGTCTCACCCGAGATAAATTTAATGGGTGGCTATAAAACTCATGTGCTTAAAGCCTAGGATTGAGCGTGAGATAAGGGATCCATATTTCGAACTGTTTATTATAACTCGTAATTACAACCTACTATTATTCCCGACTATACGGTAACTTCCATGGCTATTCCCTCAATATCACAACAGTATTTAAACATGCAGTATAATAACTTATTCATTCTTTAAACACAACAAATAACTATTGAACAAGGGATAAAGACATGTATGCATTCGTCACATTACACAGATATTCACGTGGTTCACCCCCTCCTAGGCTACGTCCACAAAGATTTGGCTCTTGGCTCTTTTATTATGGTATTTCTGCATCTCTAGTGCTGCGTGCTTACAATTCTCCTCAGATGAGTAAGATCTATGTGAGGCGAACTAGATCGCACCAGGCTCCACAGCCTGTGATCTAATCCTCAGATCTTCCTTCTCTTCTTTGTTCTAGCTCAACAACTTACAAAATAGTTCACAATCAATATTGCATATCGCATCAACTCGTACATCTTTGGTATGAACAATACAAAGACAAACTAATCAAGAACCAACAACCTTAGACAAAAAAAACTGAAACTCTCTATTATACCTACGTATCTATATTTATATCTATCAGTCTCTTCAGTCGTTTACAATGTATTACAAAAACCCTAACCCCACCAACGTTAGGTCTTTATCCCATGCGCGTGTGTTGTTCTTCCTTCCAGTTTTCGCTTTCCTTTTGCACGCTTTTTTGCATGCGTGCGCACTGTGTTTCCCTCCAGTTGTTACTTCCATTTCTGCACACTTTCTTTCCCCACGATCATCCTTCTTTCCACTTCGGCCTTTTTCCAACAGGTAGAAACTCCTTTGAAATGCTAACCTAATATCCCACTGCCCTTTTAAGGCAAGAAACGTGGAATACGTTGTGAATATTTATACCCTCTGGTAGCTCTTTCTCATAACCCACTTCGCCTACCTTCCTAATGACTCTGTACGATCCATAGAATCTAGGCTTCATATTATTTTCCCCACTTCTTTTCAAGGAAGATTGTCTGTACGATTGTAATCACAGAAAAACTAAGTCCCCTACCTCGAAACTACGCTCTATCCTCTTCCTGTCTGCATAGACATTTTGTTGGTTATGAGTTGTCTATAAGTTCTCCTTTATAGCCCGTAGAATCCTTTGACTCTCCTCAACCCAGTATTTGGCCCCCGAGACCATGTTATCCCCAAACACAGTCTCCACAAAAGAGGGTGCATCATATCCATACAATTCTATAAACGGATACATCCTGATAAACATGTGGTAAGTTGTGTTGTAACAATATTCACCCATGTGCGTTTCTTCACCCCACATAATTTCTCAGATACCCCTCAACCCATTTGATGAAAATATTTGTCTGTCCATCTGTTTGTGGGTGGTAGGTTCTACTCGTGGTTAAATTTTTTCCCATCAACCTAAAGAGCTCCTTCCAAAACGTGTTAATGAAGTGCCCCTCTCTGTCACTTACTATCTGCTTGGGTAAACCGTGCAACCGAAAAACCTCTCTGAAAAATAGCTCTGCCACCTATATGGCATTGTAGTTCGTGGATATGGAAAATAAGTTTGAAAATTTGGTCAGCCTATTGACCACTACAAATATACAGTCCCTTCCCTGCACTCGAGGAAGACCTGTCATGAAGTCCATAGAAATTCTCTCCCATTTCTGCTCTGAAATGGGTATAGGCTGAAGTAACCTCACACGGTGTGTCTGCTCGAACTTATTTTTTTGACAAGTCATGCACTCCCGGATGTGTTTCAATACATCATCCTTGAGACCTTCCATGACAATCTCTCTCTGATCTGCATGTAAGTTTTGAAGTAACCCTGATGTCCGACTATAGGTGAATCGTGACAAACCTTCAAAACCTTCCCTTTTAAGGTAGATTCTAGAACCAAGTATATCCGGTCATTGTAGAAAATGACATCAACTAGCACCCGATATTTATCATCAACTACCTATCCATCCAGGA
>SNQJ01S0030827.1:108606-120969 GCA_010110895.2 Picea sitchensis
GTGAATCGTGCCAAACCTTCAAAACCTTCCCTTTTAAGGTAGATTCTAGAACCAAGTATATCCGGTCATTGTAGCAAATGACATCAACTAGCACCCGATATTTATCATCAACTACCTATCCATCCAGTACCTCACAAGAAAATTTGTTTTTGGAGTACTCCACCAACAAATGTGTCTTCTAGTCTGTGCAAATATCCATTATCGAACACCTTGATGGCCTCCTGGACAAGGCATCTACTAGGACGTTCCTTTTTCCTTTGACATACTCAATGTCAAAGTCAAAGGCTTGGATATTTAAAACCCACTTCTTTTGTCTCTCACTAACGTCTTTCTGATCTAGAAAATACTTGAGATTGTTGTGATCAGTCTTCACTACAAACCTGCTACCCACGAGATATTGCTTGAATTTGGTTAAGGCATCCATTATTGATAGCATTTACTTATCGTAAATTGAATAGAGTATCTCTAACTCATTGAGATTCCTTCTCTCAAACACAATGGGATGGTCCCCCTGCATCAAAATTGCTCCAATCCCCACCCATGATGTGTCACACTCTAATAAAAACGACCACGAGAAATAAGGAAGGGCTAGAACAAGGCATGTGCTGATAACCTCCATTTTCTTAAAAGTTTGTTGTGACTCATCCGTCTAATGAAAATTACCCTTCTTGGTTAGATATGTGAGTGGTGCTCCCAACTTTGAAAATCCTTTGACAAACCGCCTGTAGTAACTACATAACCCAAAGAATCCGTTCAACTCTGTGAGGTTCTTATGTGTTGTCCAAACCAAAATGGCCTTGATATTCTCTTGATGAACATGTACTCCCTACTCACTAATGATATGCCCAAAGTAAAATAGTTCTCTCATCCCAAAATCACCCTTGGAATCCTTGGCATATAATGACTGTTCTTGCATAATTCCGAAGACCTCCTCCAAGTGTGCCAAATGCTCATCCCATGTCCTGTTATAAATCAAAATGTCGTCAAATAATACCAAAAGGTACTTCCTCAACTACCCCCTGAAGATGTGATTCATGTAAGACTGAAAAGTGGTCGGTGCATTGGTTAACCCAAACGACAAGACAAAAAACTTGAAATGTCCAAAATGGCATCTGAACGATGTCTTCTCTATGTCCTTCTCTCTAATGTTGATCTGATGATATCCCGACCACAAGTCAATCTTGGTGAAGAAAACTTCCCCATGTATCTCTTCCATCAACTCATCTATGCGCAAAATGGGGTACTTGTTCTTGATTGTTTTCTTATTGAGAGCTCTGTAGTCAATGCACATCCTCAATGTGCCATCTTTCTTTAGTACCAGAACGACTGAAGAAGCAAATGGACTCGTGTGGGGCCTGATGTGCCCCATCACAAGCAATTCTTTGATTGATTTCTTGATCTCGTCCTTGAATCTCTTGGGGTGCCTATAGGGCGCGGTGATCATCGGTGTAGCCCCTACCTCCAACTCAATAGTATGCTCAAACTCCTTGTTTGGTGGTCTCCTTGGTAGTATCAACCTAAACACTGGCTCATACTGACTCATAAGCTTCCTGATCTATGGATGGTAATGTTATCTACCCTCTGAATCCTTTCGGATGGTGATCAAACACTCTGATACATATTCTACATCACCATGATGGAATATCTGCTCCATCCTTTTCATGAATATTTCTCTAGGTTCTGTAGTAGACATACCTCTCAGTACCACTCTCGATCCACTAGCATCTCTGAAGCTCATGGTCAACGTCTGATAGTTGAACCCAATCTCCCCTAATGAATATATCCACTGTACCCCCAACACTACATTTGTATATGATAGGTCAACTACATAAAAGGTATCTGTCAGGGTGTAGTTTCCTAGCTTGACCTCTAGGTCTGGGACCATGTCCAAGCATGTCATAGTGTATCCATCTTCCACTACCACGTGGAACCACTCAAAATCCTCAATGTGTAACCCCCTCCGGTCTACTAAGGATGCATCTATGAAATTGTGGGTGGCCCCGCCTTTTAGAAAAACAGGATCGCAGAGCAATAAAATAAAACAAATGCAGAAATAAAACACAGACGATACATAATACAATAACGACACAGATATATGTCGTTCACCCAGTGTGGGCTACATCCACCAGATAAATTGCTAGGTCCTTCCTTTATTATCATCCAACAAATGAAGGGATATAACCTACAACACACATGTTGTAACTTCCTCTTCTTTCTCTCATAGTCTCCTCTCTCAGAATACAATATTCACCATGATCCATAGCTGCAATACATTTCCCTCATAAAAGAGGGTTTCCTTCTAGGGAAACAAAACCTAACATAACTTCTACCATCACATCTGCGACCTTATAATGGATGGTCCAGATTTACAATGAAATTACAATATACATTTACAAGGCATTTTTTCCTTTGGGGCCTTCGCCCCCGAACTTCCATCGGGGAACGTTATCCCCCAAACCCCCATCAAGGGCTCGCTTTCCCCCAGACCCCGCAAATGGAGTAACTCCTCTCTACACTCCCCCGCGTGGAGGAGTGTACATTCTTTCGAGGTGTAAAGTATTCATGGGGTATAAACACGGCTGAAAACAAATACCTCTAAATCAGGAAGATAATCATCCTCTAGAACCAACACCACCATCAACTAGAGTTGTCATGCTCTACCCCTATATAAGGCCCTTGAGCCCGAGAGTGTTGTACCTGGGTACTCTGGAAATGGTTTTTGTGGTTCTCCCTTTCACATCTCTACAAGGTTTTGTCTCCTACTTTGGTGCCCAAACAATTACAAGAGGCCAGTGTGCTTAGGAATTGTAATGTTTTGATCATTATTAATAATAAATACATCATTGGCTGCTACACGGACAAGGACAAGCGTTATAGGGGGATATGATTCCACAAGAGAGTGGGATTAAGGAATAAGTATTTATTTTTATATTTTATTTACCCATTTTGTTTAATGGAGAATAACAGTTACGTGAGATTCTTGGGAGGAAGGCCAAGTGGTTCCTTAATTCCAAGAATTACATAAACCCGTCCTGGGTTTTTTAGAGGGGTTCTCATTCTTGTTCTTCTGTTGGTTGTTTTTCTTCTATCATTCACTCACTCGCTCATGATTCAAGAAATCATATTACCATTTCGTTCATCATTTTCATTCACTCTCAGATTCGTTCATTCGCTCACCCACTCATCTTTCCTCATTCGTATCTTGGCTTGGGAAGGGAAAACGAACTGTTGAAGAGCATCCATTGTATGGTTGGTTGTAGAGAATGTTGGTGTATTCCAGCCATGAATCAAGACCTGCATGTCTGGGATGATTTGGCTCGTTTTCAACTTGCTCACAACTACGAATCCTGAGAGTCCCAACATGGAGATTCTTGACGAGAAGCACTGGAGCTCTAGAAGGAGGTGGAAAACCTGAGGGACTACATGATAGAGGAGGGGGTCCATACTCTTGGGTGGTGCAGGTTGGGTGGAAGAGAGTTGGTGTACTTTTGATTACTATGGGTGCTGAGAAGCCTGTGAGAGCTTGAGTGCTGATTGGTTTGGGAAGCCGAGTGACACTCTAGAACCGTCCTTGTGGATTCATTGCCCTGGCTCAGGGGTGACACTACTGCTGAGACTTGAAATAACAATGTCTATGGTTGGGTGGAATGTCCTTGGTCTGCAGCTAGTTGGTGTCTTGTTTTAGAAAAATATAAGTGCTCTTTGTTACAATTATTTACTTGTGTATCTTTACTTATGTTGTGTATTTATTTATCTTTGAATTTAATATTTAGAATATACATGCTTGCTGGTTATTGTTGTGCATGACTTAGTTTATGTTGTGGCATAAATTTTGATCAATGCATGTGGATATTTCATGCATCCTTATCATTAAGTTAGATCAAAAGTCTAATTAGTCGAGAAGGGGACTTGAAGTTAGCATGCACGACCTATGGGAGGTTGGGTACGTTACATATTGGTATCAGAGCTTCAGTTTGAAACATCGGGACGGTATGGGCCAGATCTGTTGGTCAGAGTCTCGTGGTTGAGATAGATTATGACCTTGAAATCATGAAGCTTCGGAGGAATGGTGTTGTAGAGTCCACAAAAAATATAGAATGTCAAATCTCATCTATAAGGGCTCATGGGATCGTGACCATCCCTTATGAATTCGGGAACGATCACCACCGTGGGATCAAGGGAAATCTGGATCGTTGGATCAGAGGGTAGGTGAATGAGGGTCGTCAAATAAAGGAGAAACCAGAGGTTGGGAAAGTTTAGTCCCAACCGTCAGATCTAGATTGTTGATCGACAACCATCGATCAATGAAAAGTGTGAAAGGTAAGACTTTGAAACTTCGTTGCTTCAGCGGTATTGATAGGCAGGCACAACATGAACTGTTGAAGGCCGAAGTTGCGAAGTCCCGAAATCCGTCTGATCTGATGGGAGGCACGAGGGGAATCTCCACCGTTGATCGTGGTCACTCGACGTTGACCACTTCAGGTGTTTTCACTCCAGGATTTTTAAACCTTGTTGAATTGTTACAACCCGGAGCCCCGAAGCACTGAAGTCCTGGAATTTTTTGTCGACTGTTAGATCAAGGGAAGGAATTAGAGAGTGTTGTGGGTTGTTGGAAGGGTAGTGAAGTTAAGAATTCAAAACTTCTCCACTCCAACGAGTGCTAAGTATGTTGCAGAGCAAAGCCTTGAAGCGTCAAAGCCCCAAACTGTTGAATTCATTTCATGGAAGTGTAAAGTCGTGAGGTCACACGGATCATCAGATATGGAGAAGTAGATAATCTAGTAGTATTTAAATAAAAGTTTGGTTTATATGGTTAACAAAACACTTCAAGATGTTGAACTAAATTACACATGTTTTATGGTTTTAAGTTGAGATATTTAAAGTTTTATTATGATAATTAAAATTTACATTTATATTGGGTCATATCATTATTATTTTAACTAAAATTTTCATTTATATTAGATCATATTATTATTATTTTAACCAAAATATTATATTAGTTCATATCATTATTATTTTAATCAAAAAATTTATTTATATTGGATCAAATTATTATTATTTTAACCAAAATATAAATGATATTATTTTAACCAAAATTTACAGTTATATTTGGTCATATCATTATTATTAAAGTAAAATTAAAAGAACTTTATTATAATAATTAAAATTTACATTTATATTTTGTCATATCATTATTATTTTAACCAAAATTTACATATAAGTAGTCATATCATTATTATTATATAAGTAGTCATATCATTATTATTAAAGTAAAGTTGGAAAAACTTGATGGTAAATAGAATTTTGTGAAAATGAGTAGATATTGCTTGATGCATTAAGGGACTGAAAATTTTATAATAAGTTTAAATATTGTAAGGACAATTTTGAAGTGAACTTCATAATGCACGAGTTAAAAGGAAATTATTAATTCAATGAAAATGTTTGAAAACCGTAATATAATATAAATGTTTATATTTTTAAAATATTTTATTTATTAAAATTTATATATTTTATAAAATTTTGTAAAATTTGATTATATGATTAATAAAGTTACAATTTTGAGTTTAGATTAGCATAGTGATACATTAAAAAATTGAGGTTCACCCAGGTTATTTATCTAAATGTGGCTTGCACAGATATTTATTTATGTTAAACATTTAAATGTGGTAATCATATGGTTTTATAGGAATTTCTTAATATGATTAGGTAAATGTGAAAAAGTAAACAGTGATACATTCATAAATGCAAGGAAATTATGAACAATAAATCACATTCATTTATTTAAGAAGACTACTAAAAATATACGTGCATCTTCAATTATTAACCATCATATTAAGATTTTAGATTAAAAGACTATTAATTGTACCCATTTCCAATAGATATACTACTTAAAAGAATATTCTAGGTGTTGTACTTTATAAGAATATACTAGGTGTTGAAAGGGTACTTCTTGTTGATGATTACTAGTTGTTAAAGATAGTGCTACTATGTATAATGAATAAGTGTGTTTATCATGTAAAATGATTATGTTGTTATACCATAGTCCTCAAATTATATATCAAAGAAAGAGGGCATTGTGGAGGTAAAGTATATGAAGAGGATATTTTGTTGTTAGGACCATTGAATGAATGTGGTTATTATGTGGTTTTAATTTTATATATTAATTATATTTTATTCTTAGATAAAGTTTATTTAAAAAAAAAAAAAAATTATTATTTTTTTTTTTTCAAAAGATGCAGTACAAATTCAGATCCTATTAATTATAAGCCATCTACCACAACATACACATACATTTATAATCTACCATAACATACATACATATACTTATAATCTACCTACCACAACATATAACGCTGGATAATAATAGGTTGAATATTGCTAACCAAACCTGTGCGCGAAGCATGTGGGGGCAATGTGGCAACCATGGCAAAGTGAAAAGGGCCCATCCTGTCAAATCAATTTCCGTTGCAAATTCCAAAAAATGGGTGATATTTGTTTTTATCAGACACTGTTTTTTTTCAGTTTTATTGGAAATCGGCGGACTCTGCTCACGCAACGTGCATGAACATGGAAGCCATGATGTTGCCTGCTACTCAATGACCAAAAAGTCGGGTCGGGGATGACATTCCTTTCTCCGGGGAGGGATGGATGATGGAACATGCCAATACTTTATGAATATATGCTGCAACTCCTCTCCTTTCTCCGTTCTGTGGTAAGGGATGGATGATGGAACATGCCAATACTTTATGAATATATGCAGCAACTCCTCTCCTTTCTCCGTTCTGTGGTAGAGTTCGCAGTGGGTTGAACGAAATTATTGCGTGAGTATACATCCATATCAATAGTTTTCTTTACATTATTTTTCACAAATCTCAGGCCTCTATCAGACGGGATAGTAGTTACAGAATCCATTTGCTACTAATTCAGCTCATAGGTAGAAGGGCGGGGAGGAATACTGCGTGTCCAGGACATAGTATTAGAAGTAAGTAGCATACCTGTTCAAAGGCTATTCCTATATGTGTATATGCTTTAGTTTGTTGTAGCTAACATTTTGCAATGTAATCTAATCTGCAACGGTTTGGAGATATATTGCGCTCCCAGCTTAAAGTCCAAACCACAGGAGAATACCGAGCTATTATACAGTTAATAGTCTGCATCGAGCCAAGCATGGAATATCGTGGGAATACGCAATTTTTTGTGTTTCTTATATCGATTTGAAGATTTTGTTAAGACTCCTTGTTTATGTTGATTTTTTGCAGTTTAGATAACTGCACTGATATTTAGGTGAAGATGGAACCGAACAATGTGAATTTGAGTATTTACACCAGCCACGTAATCCCCTAGTTTTCTGCCTATTACACTGATTATCTACATTTGCATTTCCACAGATTATCTACATTTGCATTTCATTGGTTGAATTATGAAGCAGAGATTTTGGTTGGTTTTCAACAGGTGGTTCTGGACAATGGTATTGTGAAGGTCACTTTATCGAAACCTCAAGGAACTGTAACTGGAATTGAATATGGCGGCATAGACAACATGATGGAGACTCTGAATTTGGAATCTCACAGAGGGTATGTCCATGATTGTCAACAGATCCCAAAAACTTGTTATTTCGACTGGATTTTCTCTTAATTAAGGAGTTATATTGCGTATTAATGTCTTCCTTAAACCAATGTAAATGCAGGTACTGGGATCTCAACTGGAGCGAACCAGGAGGTCCACTGCTATCTGATTCGTGAGTTGCAGTATTGAACTAAAATTGTTAATGAACAAGCTGCCCGGTCATGGAAATGGTAATTAGAACTTCAAAAATCTATGAGTGCAGGATTGAGGGAAGCGAATTTAGTGTGGCGGCAGAGACAGAGGACCAGGTCGAAGTATCATTCGTTCGAAATTGGGACCCTTCATTACAGGGCACCACACAAATTCCCTTGAATATAGACATAAGGTAGGTAAAATTATTTAGCATTCAGACTGGTGGCTTGGTTCGATCTGCTGGTTGATTTTCTCGACTGTCTCTGTTGCATGTCTTATGGAATTTCTAAATTTTCTTTGTATTGAATGTCTAAATGGCTAGTAAATTTTTATTGAATTTCTAAATTTTCCTTGTATTGAATGTCTAAATTGCTCGTAAATTCCCGAACAAGAACAATATATTCTTTAAAAAAAATTATTTAAGACTTAAAGGAATTGTATTGGCACACTGGATTACCTATGGTTTCTTTCATCATGATGCAGGTATGTTTTACTGAGTGGATATTCAGGTTTCTATGTGTATGCCATTTACGAGAGGCCTACCGGATTCCCTGACTGCGATCTTGTCAAGATACGCATGGTGTTTAGGTTGCGCAAGGACAAGTAAAGTTCTGCAATTTTCCCTTTTTAACTTTTCCAAAATTCAAATTTCACTTCTTTTATTGAAACAGGTGAGGTGTCGTGTGGGTACAGATTTGAGTATATGGCAATAGCTGACAACAAACAGCGAGTGATGCCAATGGAGGACGATCGATCGCCTGCAAGATGCCGAACCCTCGCATATCCAGAAGCCGTGTTACTCACCAATCCAAAAAACCCAGAGCTCAAGGGCGAGGTAACCACATCACTCCTCCGTCATCGAGCTTTACATTTTTTTTCTCCAAGATGACACTCCAATATTTTTGTTCGAATTTGAGATTTATTTCTGCTCAATCTCCGATACGAGTTTATTCGTATCTTGTATCGTTAGAGTTTGATATACAAGATGACACTCCTATCTTTTTGTTCGAGTTTGAAATTGTAGTTTGTACAGTTAAAATAACAATTTTAAATATTTGGGTAGATTAAAGTAATGTAATTAGTGACTGAAATCGCAGTTTTGTATCAAACTGAAAATTCCATCCCAATTTTTTTATCAAACTGAAAATTCCAACCCAATTTTTGGATTGAATTAAGAAAAAACGAACAGAGCGATATGATGAAAACACTGTATCAAAAACCTAACAGAGCGATATGATGAAAACACTCTATCACAGGCTAATTTTGCCTCTCAAATTCCAACAGTAATTCCTGACCATGAAATGAGTAATTATTATTATGTTTCCTGTACTGTGCGTGATGATGCACCTGCTGCCACCACTCATGTCTTTAGTCGTTGGACTTTCACTTTTACCCAAAGATACAAAACATTTGAAATTCTGTGTAGGTATTAAATTTGGAGATCAGTTAGTAAAGTCAATATTCAGTTTCAATCTTATGAGTTACCATGAATGCTGTATCAACCCTGTTAACTTGTGTGAACTTTTTTCAAACCAGCTCTCAAATCAAATCGTTAAAATTGTCCTATTCCCAAAAATGAGACCCTCGGTAAAAAAAATACAAAACATTTGAAATTTTCTGTACAAGGTGATGCCAGACTTTCACTTACTCGGAAAACAGTAGAAATCAAAATTTTGTGTAAAGCTATTCGCACATCGCCATAGGTACAAGCAGGGTTCGAATTTCAAAAATGGAAAGACAGTCAAATTTGATGATTTCGAATCCTCTCGTACCCATTTTACCCGTTTTAACTTAGAAGTTTGACAGTTACACAAAATTTCTAACCGTATTTGACGGGTAAATATGACGAGCAATTTGCCCCTCAAATTCCATCACTGGGTACAAAGTTATTACCTTCCACAGCTTCCTGGAAAAAAAAGGTTTAGTGAAACTGAAAGACCGTTTTTCTCAATAAATAATGTCAAATCAAAGTATATTCCACCATTACCTAGTGGAATAGAATATCTCTACTGGGTATAGAATATTTTTAATGAGTTAGTACTAGCACAGCCGCAAACTCGCGGCTGAGAACACCTAAAGGGTGGACAGCTGAAATCCGTGGCGAAAATGAAACGCATAGGTAGCCAGAAAATGAAACGCCTGGACAGTTGAGGAAATCTAAATGGTAGTCTGAAAGGTTAATCATTTAAACGTGGCAATCATATAGTGCTACAGTAATTTCTTAATATGATTAGGAAATGTTAAAAAGTAAACAGGTTAACGGATGCATTCAGAAATACAAGGAAGTTATGAAGAGTAAATCACATTAGAATTTTAGATTAAAAGCTGATTAATTGTGCTCATTATCAATAGGTGTACGCCTTTCGACGTAAATATACAGCCTGCCTGCCGCACAGTATTGAATATTGAGACAAATAGTATATATATCACTTTAGATATACCTTGATGTATATACTAAAGTGATATTCATATTAAATGTTGTGTTCTTTTTTTCTCAATAAATAATGTTAAATAAAAATATATTCCACCATTACCCAGTTGAATATAATATTTTTACTAAGTTAACAATATACAGTCTGTTGCACAGCATTAAATGCTAAGACAAATCGTATATACACAAAATTAGATATAACCTAATATATATATTCAAGTGATAAATATATATATATATATATAAAACACCTGCCACAGCAGCATGCTGTATATTGCTCGACTTCCCTGCACCATTATATTACTGCCTTCCCTGCACCATTAGGAGTTATGACAGCCGTCACATCTTTTGACAGATTTTTTTAACTGCTGACTATGTTCAGCGTGAGGGATACGGATGGATTTGACAGCCGTCACATCTTTTGACAGATTTTTTTAACTGCTGACTATGTTCAGCGTGAGGGATACGGATGGATTTGGTGCCAAGTGCCATGAAGATATATGAAAGCGACACCATGAAAAAGGAATCCGATGCACAATGTAGTCGGTCTCCAATAAAATAATAAAAAGTTGGGCGGATTCAAACATCTTGTTATAATTCCAATTCCAAGTAGCAGTAAATTTATGGGCTTAATGTATTGTGTTCAAGGGGGTTTCTTACCTTCTTATGTTTCCTTATTGAAATTTCTGTCAAGTTTTTTCTTAGTTGTGTCTAAGTATTCTCTTGGAGTTAAGCTATTCATATGGACCGTTTTTATGGAATATAGGAATAGCCTAGTACTAACTAGACGTCAAAAAGTGGGAATGTTCTGAATTTTGATTTTGCTAAGTTCTTTTGAACTCTTTGTATGGATTTTTTTTGGTCATTTTAGATTCTTTTCACTGTCATTATTTGGATCTTGGTGGGTTTTTCGATTAATGTTGGTTTTTCCGATCACCGATATATCTTCTTCATTGTTTTCTGATCACTTTGATTGCAATGTACTTTCTTCATTAACCTTTCCATTAATGGATTGAATCCTCGATTTGATGCCCCTTTAATTTACCATTTACTACTTGTCATCTCACTGCTTGGGATTCTGGCCCTCCTTTCGGACTTTAATTTCGCCTTTAACACTTTGGCTCGCTCTTTTTTAACATCGGAGTCCTATACCTCGATCGGGTTGCTATCCCTTTTGGCTTACCACCTGTCCCATTTTTCCCTGTGTATTGTCATTAACTCTCCTCTCTTTTCAAGGCGACTTAAATCTGTTTCGTGTTTAGATTTATCTCTCCTTTATGGAAAAAGAAAGGCGCGTGGGTTCTTCAGAGGTGGCAAAAAATCGAGGTGTCTCAACAATAATGTCTCATCGAAATTTACACAACCCTCGTTTCCCATTAACACATCCCCATCGTCATATGTGAATTTTCATGCAGATGATGCTGATGGCATATCACTCTCAAATGTATCACTATCTTAGAGGTGATTAAATGGTTTGTCGACCGACCTCCTTGCAAAGTCTCAAGAAATTAAGAATCATGGAAAAAAGGTGACAGAAGAAGGTGTAAACCTGCCCAGCGGAGAGAAGGCAAAAGCCAGAAGGAAACAAAAGGCCTACAAAGTTAAAAATCTGGATTTAACTATGTCGATGGGAGCAGACATTGGACTGGACTGTTTGGAGAAATTGGCGTCCAAAGCTCTAGTTGGTAGATTTGAATATGCTTCGCCAAATATGAAAGAGATTGTTGAATGGATCGACAAGACTTGGAAGCCGATTTTGGGCTATGGTCCAAGATTTTTCACACTACTTCGCGGTTGGATATGTATACAATTCCTTAGTGTTTTGGATTCTCAAAAGATGTTGGACTCTACCTGGTTGTTTGGACAAGGGTCGATTGTCCTAAAGAGATGGCACTGCGAATTTCACCCTAACAGAGAACCCATTAAAATCAGGCACCTTTGGTTAAAATTACATGGTCTTCCACTTCAATTCTAGTATCGAGAAGCATTAAAAGCGATAGCAAACACGGTGGGTAGATTCATAACTGTGGATGAGGACAATTTCTTCTCATTAGAGAGGAAAATTGCCAAGGTCTTGATTGAGATAAACATTGAAGATGGCCTACCTGCTGAGATTAGGATAAATTGGGGTACTCATGTGTTTCATTAGCGACTGGATTATGTTAGAATCCCAT
>SNQJ01S0030828.1:7917-43708 GCA_010110895.2 Picea sitchensis
TGAGCAGAAGGATAGCAAGAGGCATCCATATTCTCCATCGGAGGGAGAAGAAAGACAAAATCCCCCAAGGGGGCTGAGTATTCGCTGAAGCTCAGGAGGGATAGCTCCTTTCGTTAGCTGAAGAAATCGACCCGGTTGAAGTCACACAGGATGAAGGTGGTGGAGCAGAGATCTCTTCATAGAGGAAGAGAATCGACGACTTGAATAGTCGTACAGGCTCGCGAAGTCCCGTGGATCGCCATATCCGGGAGAAGGAGCGAGGAGTTTAACCTCGAGCACAGGTAGGGTCATTGCCATCGTGTATCGGCAAATCAGGGTTGGTGAGTGATAGAATCCCATGCACGTTGAAGTTGCGAAGTGCGATTCCCCGACTTGCTCAGGGCCGTTTATTAGGACGGAGACAGGTGGCACAAATCCAGAGTATCGGGGTTTCGGTACTCAGGGTTTCCAACAGCAGGGAGTTTGATATAGTGGATCCGCGATCCGTGAAGTCCCGAGATTAACGTGGATGTGTGGGCCCCGGGAGACTTAGTGGAGGACAGGTGGCCTCACATCTGGGATCGACATTTCGGTACTCGGGGTTCGGCTTTTCATATTGCACGAGAGGTGTACACAAGGTTCGCGAGTCCGCGAAACCCGATTTCTCGAGTTCCGAAAGGGAATATAGCCGAGAAGACTGTGGGTAAACAACTCCCGAGGGAGTTGGAAGAGCTTGGACTCTTTGGGCCGAGAGTTTGTGAAGGTCCTGGTGGGAGCGACCGTGCTCGCTGGGGGGGCAGGTTGCGTCATTTTTGAACCCTTTTGTCATTTTTTATGGCTTGAAAATCGTTTAGCATGGTTCTTGAGTTTCTTATTGGATGTTACGATGCACTTTGATTTTAGTTTTGGTAACTTTTGAGAGATGGGTCACTTTTAAAAGTTCTTTGGTAAAAGTCATCTTTTCCAAATTTTTGCATATGAGTTAGGATTCCACCTCCACTTTCTGCATCTCGTTGTCTTTTCCACTTTACCATAGGATCGATCCCACTAAACTGTGAAACAAAACTATCATTACTGATCTAGAAGTGTTGTAACTTAGTGGTAGATCCTACCTCTACATGGATGATTTGGTTAGATCCTTATTGCATTTTGGTGTCCATACCATCGTTAATGATTTTAGGATTTGGAGTCCTTGTTAGTCCTATCCTAATTACAAGATTGAGCCTCATACGTCTGATGTGTCATCACTTTTGGCCTCACTCTCGGGACTCCCAAAAATGAGCATACTTTGTTGACTTTCAAGCTCACTTTGAAATCCAAAAGCAACATCCGACGAGACTATATTTATGCTTTTCAATCTTGCCAGTATTAACTAAGAAAAGTAACCTCTTAGAGTCTCCTTTAAGACCTTTCCAGACTCTCTAAACATGAAAATATTTTCGAGTGATCTTGTTTTCCTTCACGCTTTCCAAAATAAAAATTGAAGGCACGACTGTCCGGTGGTAGTTTACCAAAGGTATGGTCAATTGTAAGAACAAAGGTATACTCTAGGAACTTCAGTTCCCTAGAAGAGTATTCTCAGGTATAAGTTTAACCCTTTTTCGGGCATGAGGGACTAAATGTATGAAAAATGAACCCCCATAGAGTCCATAGTTAATCTCTTTTCAGACTCCCTAAAATTGAAAAGATCGCTGAGTGACCTTGTTCTTTCACACTCGTTAAACTGGTCCAGAAGAACATCCCCTACAGAGTCCATAGTTAAGCTCTTTTCAGACTCCTTAAAATTGAAAAGATTGTCGAGTGACCTTGTTCTTTCACACTCATTAAATTGGTCCAGAAAAACATCTACTGGCATGAATTTACCCCTTTTCTGGCCTATAGATTAAGGAGGAAAAAGGTACACCTCGGGAGATTCGTCTCACCAGGAGAGTTCTCCTAAGTAAATTTTATACTTTTCGGGCTAAGGAGACTAAATCCAGAAAAAGGCTGTGAGTCCATAGTTAAGCACTTTTCAGAATCCTTAAAATTCAAAAGATTTTCGAGTGATCTTCTATTTGTCACACTCGTTACAATGGTTTTGAATAGACGTCTTTTCGGTGCTAGTTTACCCCTTTTTCGAACTGACCAGACTACCCTCGAAAAAGGTACCCTAGTGGAGTCTTCTTTTATGATTTTTCACACTCTCTAAACGTGAAAAAATATCGATCTTACCTTCTCTGGGCTCGTTAAAATTACATTGAAGGGGGTTTTCATTGTGTCTTATTAATTGCATTTGCATCTCTGCATCTTTGGCCTAATGCTGACTCCATGTTGCTCTCAACTAAACCTTTGAAGCATGCCTTATACACAAGCCTTGTAGCACTTTTCCTCTGCATCTTGACACCTTGACCCATGGAGGAATTTTCATGAGTGTCCTTTTCCTGCACATGTCTCCTTGCTTTGAACATTAGTGTGTTCCTTGTGCTTGGAACTAGTATGCTTGCGACACTCATTCCTCCTCTGTAATGTAGCATTCTTTTATTCTTTTTAAATCTCTTTAAAAATATTGAAAAAGACAAAAAAGAAAACCCCCAAAAAGAGGACGAGAAATATATTTTCCTTTTATGGAAGAAGAATGAGTCTCCCTTGGACAAAGCACATCCTTCTGTTTGTTCGTCAATCTTTGGGATCTAATATGACCTTAGGAAGTTGTTCTCGCTACATAGAGTTGTGTCCTCCTTCGTTTGGTTATTCTTACAAACACATGGAGAGTTTGCGTTGCCTCCTGCATCGTGAACTTATGTCAATGTCTTGTTGCCTGCGTTTGATCATCTATCATGCTATTTTCCAAGGGAATTTTCACCCAACCTGAGTTGGCCTTTCTATAGTTTGTCTCTTGACCTCATGCCAGGCCATCCCAAAAGTCCAATCAAGTCCTTGTTTGAAATCAATGAAGTTATTTTCCTGATCATCGAGATCCTCTTGTATTTTCCCAATGAGACATCGAAGACCTCTGGGTAGTGAAGTCGTACACTCACATTACACTCCTACCCAAGTTTTGAAGATCTTGAAGTTGTTTCTTGAGCTCTGAAGGCCTCATCTCCAGCCATCAGGCGTTGTTGGCTTCTTGAAGATGGATACTATACTTGTATATATTTGATTTTGAGATGTAAATCCATTGTGTATTTCTCACGGCTACAGTTTATGTAGTTATATGACATGGATATGTAGTGTATTTGATTGGAAACCATGATTTTTTTCATCTCAAGCATGGGTATTCCCACCTCAGAGAGACAATTGTTATTTTTGCAGATGGCACCTCTCGAACTTTGGTCCTGGGCTCACTTGCTTCGTAAATTGGTGAATATTTGGTAATGTATTCCAGCCATCAGATGCACTTTTGACCTCACACATTAGGGGGCATCTGTTATAACCCTAAATTTATCTGCACATGCATACCTAGCATCAGGCCCTCTTAATTGTTATTTTTTCCAAGCCATCACTGAGTTGCTCTTCTTAAAAACACTCTTTTTGAATATGTACGCACCATGCACCCTTACTTATCACGTACGTACATTTTATGCACCATTACAACCCACTTACGTATGCTAGCTACACCACTACAACTTGTGTATACTCACAAAATTTGCAAAACTTAAAAAGTTGCAAGGAATCCGTTGAGATTACGGGTTATTTGGTAGTTTACCAACTAATCCACTGCATATATCCCGTCACCCAACCGAATAACCATCCTTTTGTCATAAAAAGGAGGTGTTGGGGTATCATTCCTAATCCAAGCATGAGAACAATGAAACTTTGCCCGTTTCACATCCCCTCCTTTCCCCAAGAAATTGCAGCCACCTTGTGAGATTTGTCTCAGAATTTCCCATTTTGCCCTTTTCCCTCCATCATAAGCCTATTCCATTTCCCTAGAAGAATTTTGAGAGGAGAAAGATACACGGAGGCACAGTTGGAGCTTGGTGAAGAGGAGTCTGGACCAGGTTCCTGAAGTAGTCATTGACCTTGTTGTAAGTAAACATTTTGATATCAATAAAATAAATACTTTTCTTGTCCCGAAATATGATGTGTCAAATGTTTGTATTTGATTTATGCTTTATTCTAACATCTAACCCATGATTTATATATGAGATGAATGTTTTTAGTTTCCTGTTTATCTATTTGTGAATGCAAGTCAACCTTGGGAGGAGGCTTGTAGTCAACGGAGCTATCAAGTGCGAGAGGATCGACATCGGACGCAGAGTAAAAGGTACAGTTAACCGATCCTTCTCACTTTGTTTTTCATGCATAAGTATGGGATGTGTTTGGGGTAGTTAGAAAAGTAGGATGCTTTATATGGTTGTGCTATGCCTACATTCTAAGCCCTAGTGTAGTCCATAGGGGGGTTTTCTCTACTAGCAGAAGTGGTTTTGCAAGTATGAAAGGTATGATTGGGGTGATATTTTTCTAGGAGATCAATTGATAGCCAAAATAATAGGACAAGGAAAATTCAATTTGAAGCTCATTCATGGTAGGATGAGAACACTTCTTGGTGTTTTTCACATCCCAAAATTGGCCAGGAAATTGATTTTTATAAGCAAGATGGACAATGCAGGTGTAGAAGCAATGTTTGAAAAGTAAACTCATAGGATGGTTTGAGGACCAATGGTGTTGCTTAGGGGAGTTCATATTGTAAATATGCATAAGCTGATAAGAGTCACTATTAGTGACGAGTGCAACGATTCCATTGTTCTTGAGATTGGAGCTGAAGAAGGAAAAACTCCTATAGTCTCTGGAGAAAAGACTATGTTGTCGCATTAAATACTGGGACATATTAGAGATATGGGCCTTTGAGTACCACACAGTAAGGGTATGGTTGAAGGTATGTATAATTTTTCTCTGGATTTTGATTTATGTGAACATTGCTTATATGGGACACATAATCGAGTAAGATTCCCCTCCAATGCTATGAGGGCTAGGGGAGTATTACAGTTGGTGCAAAATGATGTGTTTGGACTTGTGTCAATTCCATCACTGGGTAAATATGTGTATTATGTTTCATTCATAGATGACTTATTGAGAAATACATGGATTTATTTCCTCAGGAAGAAATTTGAAGTCTTTGAAAAATTTAAAGAGTTTAAGGCTCTTGTGGAAAATCAAACATAGAAGAAAGTTAAGGTGATGAGGACATATAACTATGGATAATTCCATGGGAATGAATTAGATTAATTCTATAAAAGTGAAATATAGCAAGGAAGAAGACTGTAAATTTTTTCTCCGACCCCAACTCAGTTTCAAGTCTCAATAAGATTCATGGTTTAATGCCCAACCCACATTTTATTCTCTGCTGAAAATGAAATTAGCATGAATAGAAAATTATAACTTGAAACATAAGAGTCTTTTTTACAACAAACTGAATCAAAAATAAATTCACACACCCATAAAATTTAACACAGATATTTTTGGTCAAATCGACCCTGGAAAGACTCGTAAGGGGAAAACCAGTGAGAGAGGGGAGTTTTTATTATTTTAAGATGAGAGAATTTTTTTCTTTTACAACAAGATACTTCAACAAAAAATACACAAACTTATCTCAAAATTTGGGCCAAGCAACCTCCTCAAAATCAATTCCAAAACAACTTGAAATTTGTGCCAAAATTCATGTGTTGTATGGCCCTCAATTTTTGTGCCAAAATTTGTTGTACAATTTCCTAGAAATCCATGCCAAACATTGCCTTGTTTTCTTTATCTTCTCTCTATTGTATGGCCTGCAAATATCTTGTTGTACGGCCCATATTTTTGTACTATACGAAGCTCAATTTATGTGTTGAAGTTTATGCTCAAAGTGCGTGCCCTCTCTTTCCTTGAAAATTGTGCCCTCCTTGATGCAATAACTCTCTCCTTTCTTATCACTTCACTCTCTTTCTCTTTCGCCTCATTCAATACTCATGAATGACTCAATGGGGTGCCTCAATCCCTAGATATCCTTTTGATATTCCCAATGAAGAGTCACTTGATCTAATGGTCGATATTTAATCTTGGGCCATCAAGATTAACAATGGTGATTTAATGTCTCTCTGTGTTAAAGACACTTTTAACTTTATATCTCATAAATTTAATGTACTGAGGACCACTTTGGACACTTTCCCACATACTAGGCACCTAGGTTATGTGAGAAACACTCGTCCAAGGTACACTTATTAACACTCCCTCTTACCGAGTAAAGTGTTCCTCACCACTCCCATATTATCTCTGAAGGGTCCAAACTTGCCTCTTCCCAAAGCCTTAGTGAGGATATATGCTACCTGCTCATCAATGGATATGTATTGAAGATTAATTTCCCCTCTCTAAACATAGTCTCAGATGAAGTGATATCTAATCTTGATGTATTTAGACCTATCATGAAAAACTTGATTCTCAGAGAGTTTTATGCAACTCTAATTGTCAGAGTAAATCACCATGGGCCTCAAGTGCACACCAAATATCCCAACCAATAACTAGTGAATCCATATGAACTCACAACTAGCCTGATTGGCTGCCATTTACTCAAACTTAGAAGAAATCAGTGCCACTAACTTTAGTTTCTAACTGAACCAAGACACAACTATTGAGCCCAATCCGAAAAAACACCCTAAATTACTTTTCCCATCAACAACACATCCTACCCAATCTGATTCTTTGTATCCTATCAATTTGACTTCATCCCCTCTCACATAATCCAAGCCATAATACATTGTACCCTGAAGGTACCTAAGCACATGTTTTGATTCCACCCAATGCAATCTCCTAGGATCCACCATAAACTAACTAAGAGTGATGAAAAAAAAACAAATATCTAGTCTGGTGTTGACCAAATACATCAATGATCATATCAACTGACGATAAATCATGGGATCAACCAACTCAGACTCATAAGAATTGAGCTTCTTCTAGTTTGTAATGATGGGTTTGGACATGGGTCTACAATCCTCCTTCCAAAATATCTTCAGAATGTCAACAACATACTTTCCCTATCCTAGAAAAATATGTCATGGCTCTTGCCAAACCTCCAAACCCAAGAAATAATTCATCAATCCAATATATTTTATCTCAAACTCTGAAGCAAGAATTTCCTTGAAACCATATATAAGTCTCTCTACCCATGTAATGAAAATATCATCAACATAAAAAAGTAGAATAAGAGGATCCTCGCCAACCACAATGTAATAAAGGTTGAGATCAGCGTCACTCTTCTCAAAACCTATCTGTTGCAAGTATGTATCAATCCTCGAATACCAATCTTTGGGAGATTGCTTCAGAACATATAACACCTTTTTCAATCTGCATAGATTAGAATCTATCCCATGCACCTCAAATCCCTGTGGTTGATCAATGTGCATCTCCTCCTTTATGAGGACATTCAGAAATGTGGTCTTCACATCCATCTGGTGGATCTTCCAACCCATCTTTGCTAAAATGAAGATCGCTTCCCTGATCAAAGTATATCTAGCAACCGAAGCGAAGGTCTCATCGTAATAGACTCCCTCTACCTATGAGAACCCTTGAGCCACAAACTGAGCCGTGTACTTCTCAATGCTTCCATCTGCAACATGATTGATTTTATAGAGCCACCTCAAAGTCACCACTGACTTCCCTTTGTATCTTGGAACAACCTCCCACACATCATTCTTCATGATGGAATTGTACTCTTCCACCATGGCATCCTTCCATAACTACTGATCTACCTCCTCAAAAGTGGAAGGATCAGACTCACTGATGCTTCTCACCATAGATAAATAGCTACAAAATATCTTTTTCTCTTTACTCTCCTTGACAACCTTCCTGGGATTCCCCATAGATCCCTGAGCTTCCTCCAAAGTGTCTTGAAGCCATTTTAGTTTCCTTTTCTATGAAATAGCCTCCTGTAGAGGGAACTCCTTATCCTCAACCCCATTACCTGAAGACTAGGTACTTGAATAATATGATCCTATGGTCATCTAAGAACCAATAGACTAGGAAATTGTACCTCATGAAGTAGTAATCTGAGGATTAGTGACCTGTGACCCTGTGACCTGTGAACCGGTCATCCTTGAAACTGGTGGTCCTAAACTCTGTGATAATGTACTTTGTGGTGAACTCAACTAAATTTGAGGAGCCTTCTTCTCCCTTGCTCAACATATTGTGACCTCCTAAAGTCTCTATCCTCCTCAAATCTCACTACTCATCTCACAAATGTCTTCCTTAGGGAGGAATGCATAGACATAAATAATTTGATGTCTTTCTATACCCAACAAAAATACCCTTTTCTACTGTGGTTTATTGCATTGTCCTCTTCTCAGAAGGGACACATGAATACATTAGGTATCCAAAGATCCTAAAGTTCACAACCTCTGTATTGTTCCCAGAGAAAGCCTCCTCATGAGTCTTGTTCCCCAATACTTTGTGTGGAATCCTGTTCTACAAATAAACTGCAGTGTTGCATGCCTCATCCCAAAGAAAGAGTGGTAGCACCCGATCATGTAGCATGGATCTCACATCCCCAATTATGGCCATGTTATTACTTTCATAAACCCCATTCTGCTACAAATTGTAAGGAATTGTCAACTCTCTTTTAATGCCTTCGCTTGCACAAAAATCATTGAATTCATTGGAGGTATACCCACCCCCATTGTACGACCTCAACACCTTGATTTGATTCCTTGTTTGGTTCTCCACAAGATCTTTGAACTCTTAGAACCTATTCAATACATGTCCTTTGTTATTCATGAAGAAAATCCAAGACTTATAGGAGAAGTCATCAATAAAAGTAACATAATACTCATATCCACTCAAAGATACAAAATACATAGGACCATATACATCAAAATATATCAAATGAAAAATACCTTCTACTCTATTGTCACTGCTTGGAAAAGAAGTCATGGTGTACTTTCCCAATGCACACCTCTTGCACATATCTTAGTTCTTTGTACTAAAATATGGTACCCTGGTAACAATCTCTCTCAATATCCTCAGAGGCCCATGATGCAAATGGGTGGTCCTCCTATGCCATATCTCACTTAGCTCATTGTTGTTGGTATTGTGTATCGATTCTCTAGCTGGATGAAACATAAGCTTGTATAACTTCCCATGTCAAATTTCAATCACTTTGGATGAAGAAATACTGGAACCCTTAGGATACATGAGCACCCATCCATCATGGAACGCCAACTCATATCCCCCGTCCTCAATGGTAGAAATTGATATCAGGTTCCTTTTCAAGCCTAAAACATATAAGAAATATGTCACCAAAAAGGGAGGCTCAGACTCCCTCTGAAATGATACTATCCCACTACCAACTTCCTTGATCGTAGAGTCATCTCCAAGCACTACCTAAAGATCCTCAATCTTTATAAGATACAAAAAATTCTCACAAACATATGTCATATGGAAGGAGGCTCCCTTATCAATATACCACAAAATGGTAGATGTTTCACTAGAGGAAAGATAAACCGATAAATAAAAATACTTCTTGAACTTGGTTGAAAACTCCTCCACATATGCCGAAGATGCAGTCTGCTTCTTCTTGTTAGGACATTGACCTGCATAGTGCCCCATCTTGTGACATGAAAATAACTTGACTTTTGTCATGTCCTTTTTCCCTTCAACATTTTACTTGTTCCCTCCCTTGGAACCCTTCTTGGACTTCTTCTTTCTCTTAGTAGTAACAGCCACATTCTCCTCATCATTACCATTGGATGAACTCCCTTTCCCATATCCTCTTCGAGTTTCCTCCTGCATGAAATCATCCCAAAGATGATCCCACTTGGGCAGAATTTCTGTTGCAACAATGCCCTCAACAAAGACAATCCATTTCTTGGTCACACCATTCAAGGAAGTCCTCACAAGTTCATTGTCAGCAATGACCTCCCCAACAAATCTTAGCTCATCTCTAACCTAATTTATCTTGGTAAGATATCTGGTAACATTTCTAGTCTTGGTCATTTTTATTCCTTTCAATTTTTCCCTCAATACCATTTTCTGGTTTTCATTGGAACTTTGGTAAAGTTTAGCTAAGGACTCCCATATCTCATAGGAATTGGATTTACCTGTCACGTGTGGAATCACATGGTATTTTACGGAATAAAGGATGATTATTTTATCCTTGATATTCTTCTTGGTGTAAGTATCCAAAAGATTAGAATATGTAGGCACTTTCATGGGATTAGTTTGTGTGTTGTTCACAATTTCCCATAAATCACACTCTTGTAGAAGCAAAACTTTCATCTCCTTCCATGGAATGAAATTTTCAGCCCCATCCAATCTGTCCTCAACCCTAAAACCTATGGCCATTGACCTTCACAATTAATATCCAAGTCCAACTCTTTGTTTCCTGTTTGCTAATATATTTCCCTTCTCAATTCTTTTGCAACTCTGATACCATGTAAAAATTTTCGCATACCCCAACTTGGTTTCAAGTCTCAATAAGATTCATTGTTTAATTTACAACACACATTTTATTCTTTGCTGAAAATGACATTAGCATAAACATAAAATTATAACTGGAAACACAAGAGTCTTTTTATGACAAACTGAACTGGAAATAAATGCACAACCCAAAAAATTTAACACATATATTTTTGGTCAAATCGACCCTGGAAAAACCCCCAAGGGGAAAACCAGTGAGAGAGGGGAGTTTTTATTATTTTGAGCTTAGAGATTTTTTTTTATTTTACAACAAGATACTTTGACAAAAAATGCACAAACTTATCTCGAACTTTGTGGCAAGCAACCTCCTCAACATCAGTGCTAAAACACCTCAAAATTCATGCTAGAATTTATGTGTTGTAGGACCCTTGATTTATGTGCTTGTTGCTATATTAATTGTACATTTTTATGCCATGAAAAGTTTTCCCAATAGCTGCCTCGATTTCTATGCCAAATTTTTTTGCACAACTGCCTAGAAATCTGTGCCAAGCATTGCCTCGTTTTCTCTACCTTCTCTCTACTATGTGTCCTGCAAATCTCTTGTTGTACGACCCATATTTCCGTACTGTACAGACCTTGATATATTTGTTAAATTTTATCCTCAAAGTGAGTTCCCTCTCTTGCCTTGAAAATTGTGCCATCCTTGTTGCAATAACTCTCTCCTTTCTCAGCTCTTCACTCTCTTTGTCTCTTGCCTCATTCAATGCTCATGAATGACTCTGTAGCAACTTTTTTCTTCCACAAGACTATAATTATGCACCAACTTCATATATTAATGATATGAGGCATGTAATTCTATTTTGAGTTAATAGAAACACCAAACCGCTGATAACGAGAGAGAAATCTTGATAGTACTAGCTATGATACACCAGAGGAAATTGATGAGGCTAAGGGACTGATGGAATGGTTGAGTGAAGTGGAGTTGCAATATATTAGTGAATAAAATAGGAAGCCTTCACAACAATCTAATCTATACTTGCAAACTTAAAAACTACACCTACAAGCATACCAAACTTACCTGAAAAAAACTATGTGACCATTAAAAGGAAGTCATCCTTTTCCAATCGACAAAGACCCCTTTTTCCCTTCTTTATTTCAAGAAACCCCCCCTAAAAATCACTTCTATCTAAGTTCCAAAATCTGTCCATTGAACCTCACAGCATAGGCTCTAATACCATGTTAAATGTTACTAGACTTTCATCAAACACTTAGTCAACACACTGATTTCAACCTCCAAAATATAATTTAGGAATAAAATGAAATTTATGAGTAGAAATACAAAATGAATAAGATATGAAAAATATAGTAGGGGAAATAACAATGAACAACAGAAAAAATATCACCACATTTGAGACTTGATATTCAGGAAAAGCTCCTGGAAAAACCCGGAAGGGAAAACCGACCAAGAGAGATATTTTATTGATCTCACAGAGAAATATTTTAGAGTTTACAACAACAATATTTTACAACGAAAATTACATAGTACTTATCTCACAAACCCAACACTAACAACTCCTTGAAATCTATGTCACACTGACTTGGAAACATTGTCGCTACTATACGGTCTGTACAACCTAGTTTAGTCAGCAAGACAACTACAAAACCTCAATATTGGTGCCCATATTTGCTGCAATACGACCCTCTTCTGTATAGACTTATCTCTAGTTGTAAATTCCCTCAAGATACCTCGAAATCTATGCTAAAATGCGTCAATTTCTATGTAGCCAAAAACAATAGTACGACCCCCTAAATCCAAGCTATATGGTCTCTTCTTTTCTGTTTTATAGACAAGTATTCAATGTTGTACTTGTCTTGGGATGTGTTCCCTCTCTCCCTCTTGGAAAGTGCACCCCTTCTCTTGTTGTTCTTCTCCTTTCTCCTTCATCTCAATCTCTCTAGGACTCTCTTGGAATGTGTGTCTTTTTGTCTCCCTCGATATGCTTTTATTAACTCATTTAGGGTAACTTCCCTAACCCTAGATCTCAATGGTTGAGATTCACTCTTATCACACAAGATCAATGGATGTGACTTATTCCCTCTTTGAGATGACTTAAATCACTTAAGTCACTCAAATATTATAAAGTCAATTTCACTTTACCCAATAAATAATTAAAAACCGTAACTGTGATTTATAAAATTACTTTAAAAATTCACTTTGTGACTTTATAAGGTCACTTAAGAGGGAAATTTTCTCATCGCTTCTACATTTTAGGAACGACTGATGCAAAAGTACCTTCGAGCTACAAAAAAATAAAAAGAATGGCTTCCAGTACCTTGTTGGTGGACTCTACCTGTCCGTTAGCTTGTGGGTGGTATGGAGAAGAAGTCTCGTGCTTGATTTTGTACTGCTTGGTGATGGAATTAATAAGCCTCGATGTAAATTGTGTCCCTTGGTCTATGACAATTTCTCTAGGCACACCAAATTGAGTAAAAATATATTCATAAATAAAATATGCTACTAATTGTTCATTAGCTTTAAATAGAGCCTTAAATTCTACCCATTTTGTAACGTAATTAGTGCAAACAAGAATATACCTTTTCCTCTTCAATATGGGAGTGATGGGACAAAAAATATAAGGCCCATTTTTTGAATTGTTCGATCTGTACTAGAGGGTGTAATGGCATCTCGTTGGACTATACTTGTTTTCCCATTCTCTGAAAATTGTCATAGTTTTGTATGTACCTTTTTCCATCCTTAAAATGGATGGGCCAATAGTACCCTGACTGCAGTACCTTATACGTTATTATTTTATCTGTGAAGTTCCCTCCGCATGGTTCATCATGACAAGCCTTTAAGATATCAAAAATTTCTTCCTCTCAGACACACCTATCAATGACAAGATCTACTCCAGTACAAAATAAATCACCACTGGTCCATGAATTGGCATCACTTGTTCTTATAATCCTTCATTTCTCCTATGATGACAAAAGTTGAGGTAGCTTCCTTGTAGCCAAGTAATTGGATGTATTTTCAAACCAAGTTCAGTGAGTAGATACTACAAATAATTGTTCATCTGGAAAACTAACATGTACAGGAACAACATCACATTTATTTTTTATTCTAGAAAGGAAATCAACAACTATATTTTCCTTAGTAGGTCGATCAAAAATGGTGACATTAAACCCCTGCAATAACAAGAGTCATCTTGTAACTCTGCCATTAGTGATTGGTTTATTCATTAAATATCTTATGGAAGCATGGTCAGTGTGAATGAAGATTTCATAACCAATTATGTAATTCCTAAACTTATTTATAGAGTGTACAACTACTAAGAATTCTCTCTCTATTACAATATAGTTCATCTCAACAGGTGTGTGATTTTTACTAGTATAATAAATGGCATAATGACGTTAGTTTTATTTCTTCCCAAGGAAAACCCCCAGAGTAGTGTATGAGGCATCTGTGGAAATGTGAAAAGGGAGAGACCAATTTGGTCCCCTCAATATAGGTGTATCAGAAATATTTTCTTTTAAAGCTTCAAAATCACGCTAACAATGATCATCCCAAATAAAATCAACATCTTTGGACAAAAAATTAAGTAATGGTGCAACAACTTTTGTAAAATTCTCGATAAATATCCTATAGTACCCAACAAGACCAAGAAAACTCCTTACCTCTTTCTAAGTCCAGGGAACAGATAGTTTTGATAGTACTTCTATTTTGGAAAGATCTAACTCAATACCTGTAGCAGATATAATACATCTAAGCAATACTCCTTTAGTTAGCAACATGGGAATTTTTTCATGGCTTAGGGAAAAGTTTGTTTCCTGGCATCTAACCAAGAATTTTTCGATATTTTTCAATGCTTCTTCAAATGAGTCACCATAGAAATTAAAATTTTTCATGTACACCTCCAAACAATCATGAATAAGGTCTGAGAAGGTTCCTCATACAACTCTCTGGAAGGTGGCAGGGGAATTACAAAAACCAAATGGAAAAACACGGTAGGAAAAGGTTCCCCGGGGGCATGTAAACGTAGTTTTCTCTTGGTCCTTCGGTGCAATTTGAATTTGATTATACCCACTATACCCATATAGAAACGAAAAGTATTTCTTTCCAGATAGGGTATCTAAGACTTGGTCAATGAAAGAAAGAGGGAAATAGTCCCTCATGTTGTATTTATTTAGTTCCCAATATTCTATGCATATACGCCATTTCCTTTTCTTTTTAGGTACTACTACTAAGGGTGAAACCCATCTACTGTAAAAAATTGGGTAAATAAAGTTGCCATCAAGAAGTTTATGAAGTTCCTCTTTAACTTCCTCTTTAAGTATTGGGTTCATCTGTCTCTATGGATGCCTAACAGTTTGGGAATTAACCTGAGTATAGATGTGGTGTGAACATGTCTCAGGGTTGATTTCCTTCATATAATGGTAGTCCCAAGTGAAGTATTTTGACTTTCTTTTCTAAAACTTGGATCAAACTTTCCTGCTGGGATTTAGTAAGCTCATTATTAATATACAAAAAATTACCTAGGATAATCTCAATAGGAGTACTATAGTATTTGATTTCCTGCATGGTGGTTGCTACTATACTACAAAATGAAGAAAAAACTGTCAGATCATTAGTTTCATGTAAACCAGTTTTCAAAATATGTTCTAATGGAATGGTAAATGAATAAAAAACATGCAAAAATTTAGAATCACAAAGAAAATAACTAAGCTAATTTTCTTCTGTACATTGTTTGAAATTTCTTACTTGGTCTATTGTGAAAAGTTATACTTCTTCTTTGTCACTAGCCGAGTCATCCAGCCATGGTACATTCGCCAACTCCATAAGATATTTTGTAGGTGGATATATTTTTACTTGTTTTACTACACCCCCATGGGGGATGAACATGTTGCTTGATCTACATCCTATAAAGGAATCTACGGTAGTGAGCCAAGGTCTTCCAAGGATTATAGGGTGTCGTCGTGATGATTTTTTGGGCTGTAAGATCAAAATTCTACAGGATATTCCCATGAATCTAGGAAAATAATCACATCATCTAATACTCCTTCTGGCTTGAATTTAGATCTATCAGATAGTTCAAGGACAATAGGAGTTGGGCGAAGGTTTGAAAATTCTTATTGTTTCATAGTTTGTAAAATCATGATGTTTATGGATGCTCCGAGGTCAATCAAGTTATTCGGTATGAGAATCCAATTAATGTGCACAAAGAAGATAGGGTTAATAGGGTCTATGCATTTTTTTGCCAATTTATGTCTGGTAATTAAATTAGCAAACTCTCCAATGAGGTGTATAGTGCATGGGTCCTTTCTTTTCGTACCTAGATTTTTTAGACATAGCTCCCTTACCTTTTTAGCATAAATAGGTATATCTTTAAGGGTCTGCAGTAAAGGGATTCTAATGCAAACATTTTTAAGCTTAGTCATCAAATTGTATTTAGGAGAGGCTATTAGCTTATTCAGATTCAACCTTTCAGGGTAAGGTGGATCCTTTGATGAAGATGTTTGTCCTAAGTGAATGGTTGTTTTCTTTATTACAACAGGGGTATCTTCATTGGTTGTTGGACTAGGGGCCATTTATTCTACTTCCTCTTCAATGATAATGGGATTTTGGTTTTGAAGCACCTTCCCTAACCATTAGAGGATATCTTCTATCTCTATTGGAGTAACCATATAATTCAGGAAGGGATTCAACTCAACTTGCGAAGAAGGATGGGCTACCTTATTGTTTGGCTTAGAAACATGATGAACAGGGAGTTGATTTTTCCTCGGAGGTTGTGTATATGGAAGCTACAACTATTGAGATTGAATGTCTTGTGGTTGTTGTTGGGTAGGAATTTGTGATGGATATGGTTGAGAAGGATATGGCTATGGTAACTATTGAGGCTGAATGGGATATTGAGACTATGGCGGATATGGTTAAGAAGTCATAGTCCCATAATCAGTCCCTTGCCACCCTTATTTCCAAGGATGATTTTGGGTTGGTTGTTTGGGACATGTTTTTGATGGTGTTGTAGCATTCCAAGATGCATATTGTTGACCTAGAAAAGATGAAGAATTTAAAAAAGATGTGTCAAAAGGCATACCTGGTGGATGAGGCTTCCATGGATTCTTGGATGATATTATGCACAACTGTTTTGCTACCCCATCATCTCCTTGGTATACTTCCTTGAGTCTTGGTAAAGATGGACAAATTTTTGTAGTATGATTGTATGCGTAGATTGTACAAATAAAAACACTATCAAGAGGACAATCTTTCATTGGGTGTTTTTTTTGACATTTAGGACAAAAATAACCATAGTTGCTTTTTATTTTTCATGTTTATTTTTGAAGTTAAAAGTATCAAGCTATAGGCTAAGTGTATTGAGTATGTCAGTTTTGAAACTCTCCAATAAGTTTTCTAGCTTAGTTCTAGTTACACCATTCATTGATGCCTTAAGACTTTTAGGGGAACTGTCTTGGGGTCCTTGTCTAGTTTTTGCATGTCCTTGGGAATATCGCCTACATATTTCATAGATCTCGTCAAAAGTAAGCCTATATATGTCTCCAATCCCCATTAAATTAATCATGTTCATAAATTCTTCAGAAACACCCTTATGAAGATAATTTTAAGAGTTTCTTGATCTAGATTATGTTGTTTAGCACATCAATGGTTCTATAGAAATCTCTCTAAGTAGTCTTCTATAATTTTGTCTTCCTTTTGTGCCATCCTAAATAATTCTTCTTTTTTATTCCATGGGTTTGTAATTTTGGTATTTTAAAAAAAACTGTTTTATCATTTCTTCCCATGTGCTAATGTTATTTTCCTCCAAACCCATGAACCAACATAAGGTTGATTCCTTGAGAGTAATAGGGAATAGTTTAAGTTTTTGTGCATCTATTGAATAATCCATTCTACAATATAAAATATAAAATATTAAATTTAAATAAAATTCATCAGGATCTTCACTCACCTTTCCATGAAAATGTGGTAGTGCCAAATTTTTCATTTGACTGTTTGTAGTAGGATCAACAATAGGAAAGCCAAAAGTTACCTCATCTTCATCCTCTTCCTAATTTCTTCTATGATGCATCTCACCCATGTTTGTACGTGTTTATCTTTCTCCTTCTACCATATTTCTTCTCCAAAGTATGCTGAGTTCAATTTCTAGCAGTGGGAGTTATGGTTTTGTAATTGGATTCTCTTGTGACTCGGGTTCTACTTCTCCTGCTAGAATTGTTTCTATTTCTGGATATGCTAAATATGTGGTAGCCTCCACAACCACACCAACTACATATTCCTATGTCCTTATGTTGTCTTCTTCAAAGATTGCCTAATCCTTAGGAACTCTACCTTTTTCCCTCCTTCCTGAAGTATCACTTGTTAGCAAGTTAGTATTGGGGAGGGAGGGTTACTGCACCACTCAAGGTAGTGGGTATTATATTTCCTCTACCCCTACCCCTAGTATTCCTACCTCGATTCATATAGTTCCAACATCATCTAAATCCAACAAGACAACGAACCCACTAAAGTGGACACACAGGTTTTACCTCTCATCTTACTACTCCTATCTCTCTGTGTTTTAGGACGTTGACCCTGCAAGAAAGGAAGATATTCAAAATAAACAAAATCATATGCATAAAATAAAACCAATAAAGACCCAATTGTTTTACACCTCCCCAACAATGATGCCAAAAATGGCAAACAGTTTAATTTTTTAAATTGTTGATCATTAAATTATTCACTGAGATCTCGTAAGATGATGAGGTCTTGGTAAAATATATGTAGAGCTAATTTTGACTAGTTTTTGTGCTAAAATAAGCACACAAACATTTTTCTTAATGAACACTACCAAGGACAAAGTTAAGCATCAAATTGTCATTTTCATGCTAACCAATCACATCTACTTTCATCAAATCATATTTGGCATAGTAACTGCCAACATCATAAATATATTCATATGACCCAACTACCCCTTGTAGTTCGATGAAGTAGGAAAATAAATACAAAATGAAAAAATAAAATACATAGGAGTCGTAGGTTAGAGTCCTGTATATTTTCAGCTACTTGTTGGATTCCCTAGGTTAACAACTCCTCACACCAAAGGAGCCCTGAAATCCACTCAACGCACTACATAAAAATAGCTAGAAACCATAGCAAGATAAATAATTGGCATGAAAGAAATGAAAGTAACTAAGTTTAATCTAAAGAATGAATTAATTTACTAAGGTTAACTCTACTGAAAAAAAAACCTACTTACTAGCTCTTCAAGTGCATCCTAGGACAGGGGGCCCTCTTGGCTAGGAGCACCGCAAGAAGATAAAGACTCAATAAATAATCAACAAAATATTATTTTCATTAATCAATTCATAAATACAGAGTACAGGTACATGAGGTTCGAGCTTATGATATTATCTTTACAAATATTACTGCTATATGGCCTACTTCTTAACGAATATGCTTAACCTCCTCTGAAAAGAAATGTTCTATTATATAGGAGGTTTCATACATTACAATTCATACCATTGGTCTCGAAGTTGTGGATTTCTGAACACTACAATGATAAAGATAGGTGGATTGTTACAACAAGGATAATCGATACACAAAATAGGAGACTCAAATCGTAACCATGAGATCTCACCGATTCATCACAATTTCATGACTGAAAGCATGAAATCATGACTAAGAATTCGATCTCCATATACAATGTGGAATAGGATGTCGTGCTGGAATCATGACCTGAGAACCACATGGACATAAGGAAATCCATGTATAACTTATGTAGAAAATAAACTCACATCCCTATTCGTGCTCATTTTTGGGGAAAATATCTCAGCCAACGATCGTTCCATTGGTTGTAACCTACAGAAAATCTGGTAACTGAAAACGTATACAGATAACTTGACCAACTACCAGGCTACCTGTGGTGGCTTCTGGTAACTTGACCATTATGGACTTCTAGTATCTCATTAATCTGCACTTCCAATAGTTAGAGTGACACCTGATGATCCTATAGAATGCAAAAGTACTATGAAAGCTAGAGATGATTAGGTAAGACAAATAACATCCAAAAGGTATGCTAAATCACAGGGAAACATACTTAGATACGAATAATTACCTTGTTTGAATTAATAATACTCATACCATGAAAGTGATAGGTATAATGGAAAAAGGTAAGAAATTGTTTTGAAAAAATGGAGTATAATGGAAAAATAGACAATTTGATATGTGCAAAATGGGTCAAAGTTGAGACCCAACAATACAAAATATGAAATTATGTTTTAAAATTACAAAATATGAAATTATGTTTTAAAATATAAGTAAATAATTTTAGGTTAGGTGTACAATACAATAACACACGTCGATGCACTTAAAACATACATAAGCACCAATGCATATTTTCTATATAATGCACATCAATGAACTTGGTAATTTTTTAGCTTAATATAGTGTTTCACAATGGCATGTTGTTTCTGTAAAGTGCACACCACAAAAGGTAATTTTTTTAACTAACAATGATAGGGTTTGGGATCCAATGAAACAAGTGGTTAGAATCCAACAAACACTCAAAGCTCCATATACAATTACACAAAGCAAATACATATTCATTACGTAAAAGAAACAATGTTAAATAGTAAAGAGAGTAAACCTCCAATGCGAGAGTTTGCAATAACATAAAACAAAAGAGAACCAATAAGAAAACTGTTTCTTTCAACATTGAAGGTAATTCTAAAACCTTTCAATTTTCATGGAAATGCACTATAAATACTAATACAAATAAATAAATAAATTATGGAATTTTTTCAATCAATTGAGAGTAAATTTGAGATGAATAGAATGGAGTTACATGCCTTAAATGTCTCCTTTTTATATTTGTATGTGACCTACAATGATCCCTTGAAAATTGGCTCTTTCGAAAAATATGTTCACTCCAAAGTCTTCCCTATTAAATCTCTTTTGTGCAAGTCTCTGCTCTAACATTTGGAAAAAGAATGGAATAGGGATGAGGGTTTTATTTTATAAACTTTTACAAATTGAAATTCTTTCCCTTTTTTTGCTTGATATTTATATGTATTAATGATAAACATTCACAATGTATTTTATTTTATTTTTTCAATTCATATCATTGTGTGACTTACTGACTTAAGCACATTAGTGTGGATTATAGACTCAAACACACCAAATAAACAATTTATAATGAAAATAGAAGTGAAAACCTCCTCAATTATAACTTGGTAAAGCTTTTCCTTTTCAGATATTTTTGCAGAAGTTTATGTCAATGTGTATCATAATTTAATGGACCGAGGCATTTCTTCTATATACACACACCGATGCATTATATATGAATTAGGTGCACCAGTTACTAAAAAGAGACTTTATATATGAAGTTATAATGTAACATGCTTCCCAAACTTTCTTTTAGAATGTAGACATGTATTGATTATGGTTGTAATACCACAAATTGATTCCTAGGTTGTAAATGTACAGATGTTTTTATAGGTTGGTGATCCAGTGTGGTTTTTGGACTAGAGTACCTATATATATATATATATATGTGTGTGTGTGTGTGTGTGTGTGTGTGTTTGGATAGATTGCCTATGTGATATTAGGTTAGAGAGCATGTATGCTGAAATACTGATGAGCCTGGCATTGTAAATTGCAATCACTCTAAGCTTTATTAACAAAATACATCACTACTGCAGACCAAGTTAGACAAGAGAGTATTGGGGGATAACACTCCACAAAATGGAAAGGGGATTAGTCAAGGGGGTTTAAGCCTAGGAATATAATAATATATTTCTAAGTCTTAAGTATTAGTTTATGATTTTATCCTAAGTTATCAAGTGGGAGTTCCCAAGTGGTGGGTGATTAGTTCTTTGAGTGCCACTTGCCAAAAAGAGAACATGCATATTTAAAGTTTGGGATTAGTGAGGAATCTATAATTCTTCGCCATTCTTACCATTGATTATGGAGTGTGAGATGAGGAGCCACTGTGAACTTGTTGCCTTGTGAACCTTGTGAATCTTAGGTGGATTTGGGTGTACAATCCTCCTTGGGTTTCCTTGGGGAAGGTTGGATACCTAGAGGGAGAATGGTTAGGAATAAGTTTCCTTAGGTGTGAGGCCTAGAGGGTTCCTAGAGACTCCATTATAGGAGCTGGATTTCATGGAGTCACAATTTCTGATACTTCTTGGATAGCGTGTGCTAGATCCTTTTAAGGGAAGTGGGACAAACCGAGGGATTGTGGTGTAGAGAAAGGGGTGCATTTCCTTGGGTTGTGTTGGCTGATGGGGAATGAAAAGTTGTAGGTTGGAACTGTTGTTGGAGTTTGGTACCTTGGTCTAGCCATTGTTAGTGTTGAATGTGAGATCTTAGTTGGCTTAGGTAGCCTTTTCCCTGGTGGAGTCATAGCCCCAACTCGAGGGGGACCTAATGTTGAGAGTGTTAGAACAACAACATCCATGGTTGGGTGGAACGTCTGAGGTATGAAACTAGTTGGTTCTTTTCTTAAAAGACAAGTGTCATTTATGTTATTTGATTTTTATGCCGAACAAAGTGTATTTGATGTTCTTAATTGTGTTTATTTTGCACATTTATATTTCTAAATGTTTATGTGTTATTAATAAGTTATGCATGTAATTATAAGTTGTTAGGACTACATAATTGTTTCATATGTAGTGAATAATATTACATATGAGTGTTATATAATTATTGGGAATAATTATTAATGGTATCATAGGAATAATGCGATCAGTAAAATAAATTTTGAAAATTCCATATTTGATAAAAGTTGGATTTTTGTGACATATGCCCAAAAGTGAGTCTGGGGTGTGTTATAATATGGTTTTATATATTTTAGGTTCAACAATGATCCTGCATGGGCCAGAGTCAGCACGTCGAAGAAGAAATTGCAAATAAAAATTTCAAAGTGTGTCTACAAATTATTTGTTGAAATTTCCCAAGCGAAATTGGGGAATTCCCTAGGAAATTTGAGAAATTTGAGATTAGGGGTTAAAATACCCAATTTTTTCCTCTAATTGAGCAAATTCGTGCCTGGAATTGGCCGAATTAATGAATTGTCGAGCAACCTGTTGAGGGTTCCAAGATCCCTTTAACTCAACGATGGGAACCAAACCCACTTAAGAGGCCCAATTAGACTCATAAGCGTTTGATGGGTGGTAAGGTTCTCTAGATTCGTGATCTGGATGGAATTATCGATGGGATTTGATCATGATTGAAAGATATGTCTTCTCTGTTAAACCTTTCCTCATGCTATGCAGTTCTCTTTTTGTTTTTTTTCTAACGTTTATAACAAAATAAAGATAGAGCTTTAAACTAGATGACAGATGGAAGTTGATTATGTGTTGGGGGAAGGTTGGGTTGCAGGATAACCTGATACCTTAGCATGCAAAAAGAGAATATATAGACTAATTAAAAGTAGCATTAATACCATTTTGATTAATAGAAATTCAACATTTTTTGAGATAACAATTACATAAAGAAAATATATATGTGACAAGAAAGTTAGTGAAAGAAAAAGTAATTTTCAATTCTCTATTATCAATCACAGGTTAACACAATTGATTTCTATTTATCAAATAGAATAAAAGCATTGTTGCAACATTATAATATAACTTTAAATAAAATATACAACAACTCTTATTCAATACAACAACAAATATTGAATCTAAATACAGAGATAGTCCACCTCGGTCCAATCATATTCACGCCTCAGATGAAAGAAGTGTCTTTGGTTCTGAACAAAACTTCTTAATTAAAATAACTTTCACATAAATAGTTCTCTTACAAAATTTCAGAAAAATTCTTTCTCTCCAAAAACATCCACCTTGTGTCCAAGGTCGATGCCCTTATTTATAAAAATAACTAAACTAAAAATAACTAATAAAGTTGTGTTAAGTTAAGAAAACACCACGTGGTAGACTTTATCTATCTGTTCTCTTTTGATCATCTGGTGGTTTTACTGAAGTGGATTGTTCCTCTCATACTCCGACCCCTTGTCGAAGAGATATTCACATGTATTTGCATACATGAACATGTCTTGATCCATTGGAGCAGAGAGGACCTCCTTCATCTCAATTTCTAGTTCCTTGTACTTGATTAGTTTGACACTCAAGCATGGTTAGACTGCGAGAGATTTAATCGAAGGCTCCATGAAATTATTCACTTGACCCGGGATCATGCTTGAAATTTGAGAAATATTTTCTTCATACATCTGGTCTTGCTCTGCATGCCTCTTAACTATGTCAGGTAGATCAACGAAATCCTCCAGTGAGACAAAATCTAGCAAGTCGGTATTCCTCATTTCCTGATTTATTTTCTCCCAACTTTTATCACACTCTCCCCATCTTTCCTGCATTTTCTACTGAGGTTCCTAGACCATGCTTACCCAATGTTCAACTGCCTTCCTTATTCGGGCGATGCTTCTTTCCATCAACACTTAGATTCCATGCTCTTTTGTATCTCATCCCTTTTGTACTTCGCTGATGTAATCAATCTGTTCTAAGGCTTGATGTGCCTTCTCATACCATCGATACATGTATTTATAGGTTTCCAAACCCATGAGGGTATCTTCTTGGAAATCCTCTGTGCGAGCGGTGAAGAGGTCTCTCTCCCTTGTGAATTGCGCATACATCTCTTAGAACTCACTCATCAAGGGTACCACTACCTGTGTTGAATTTTGGTAATACTCCACTTGATGTTGCAGATGGTCCAGTTATTTCTTCATGGAGGCTACCTCCCTTTCATCCCTTTTTTCCCTGTCTAAAGTGGCATCGGTTATGGCCATCCCTGCTCTGATTAGCTCAGTCATCTTAGAATTTTCTATGTCAAACAACGTCTCCTCTATGGTTATGAGAAGTGTGCTATCAAGCGTGAGATTCTTTTTCTTGACTGTTCTTCTCATCACTACTTTTCTTTTCCTATCATAAGAAATTACCTGTATATTGGCGACTTTGTCTACTGGTTCAAGAATCTGTTGGTCCCCCCAGTACATAGTATTTCCTAGGCTTCCCATCATGTAGAGGTGTTCTATGGTAGGTTTTCTTAGTTCCTTAGCAGGGGAAATTCATGTATGTTCTGGTGACTTGGCCTCCTATAGGTCCTCGTCGGTTTATGGAGTCTTGGTCCTATATGGGGAAGTAGGAAAAGGATCAACATTAGCTGGGAGTTCGGTCGTTGAGATACCGGTTTTTGTCTGCCAGACTCATTCTTCTTGTTCACCAACATCTAGGTCATTCTTGGAGCTTCTATTCTGCGGATGCATTCCTAATTGATTTGGAAACACACTGTCAAGAGTGTTCCTAGACTCATGGTCACCTTCTTGGGGGTTTGGGATCAAAACGTCGGAAGCTGGAGTAGATGTTTCCCCTAATTCCTCCTCCTGTGTGATTGGTACCGAGGTTATATGTGTGAAGCTTTTGAACCTTCCGCATAATCATATATGGTGATTAAATCTATGAGGACAATAGGCATACCTGTCCCACTTGATGCTCTTGCTATCCTTTGTTGAACTACAGTAATCACTGGTGATCCTGCTTGTGGTGACATAGGGCTAGGTTTTTCTTGATCAACAGTCTCCTTTGGTGGAATTGTCTCTTAGCCATTTAACTCTTCCTCACGATTACTTGTATTGGTCGGGGTAATCCTCAAGGGTTATATCAAAGGGTTAAGTGGGGGATATTCCCCCTAACCTTTTCATATCTCTTTTGGCTTCTTCCAGTAACAATATCCCCCTCCTGCGTGCTTCTGTTGCTTCTATTGCTCTGTTTTCTTATCTTAACCTGAGGGCTTCTTGAGTTATCTGCTCTATTGTCTCAACTTGCTCATCCATGACATTGCTTTGAATTTGGTCATGTTTGGGTTATCCCTTGCATGGAGCACTTCCTCCCAGTCCTAGACACCCTTGGTAAATACCTCATCTTCGAAGCTATCATGAGCATATGGCCAACATGAGGACACCTGCGACGTGTGTTGGAGTACCAGGCCTTTTGGATCATGCTTGCAAAAATGGGTTGTGGGGAACCGATATTCAAGCTGACTTAATCCCTCTCTCTTTTCCTCTGCAGTGTATTTTACCATGTAAAACCCAATATGAAAACCATAGGGTATGAATTCCCTCTTCTTGTGTTTTACCAGAGAGGCATTATAGCCTTGCAGAATGGTCTGGTAACAAATTTCTCCCAAAATGAGACGATCTGGTACATGAATGGGGAGTAGGTGTGGTGGGCCAGTAGCCTTGAAAACTATGATATAAGTGTTTGTTTCGTCAAAATACCATTGGCCTACTTTCGAAATCATCCTTTTGGCTGCCACTGAAATCCTTGGGCATTCTTTTCTAAATATAATGAAGTGCACTCGGGCTATGAACTCATCACATATTAGGGCGTATAATTTCTTGTATCTATTTTCCCACAGAATGCTGAAATAAACATGCACGATAAATCAACAATATGCTAGCTTAAATTCATACCTGTGAAAACGTTTCTTGCGCAGATTACGTCCAACAGTTATGATGCCATGTGGAAAAATGTCATTTCTCCATCCTTTGGTGTTTGGGCCTGTAGGATGTTGGTGCTTAGCTGTTTGGAAATTATCTGTTGGAGTTACTTAACACACACCTAGGAATTTTTTTCCTAAGGTTTTTCCTATTTTTATTAGTCTTTATCCAGTCTCCTAAAGTTTAGGGAGAATATTCTCTTTAGTTTTCACTTCAGTTTGACTAGTTGAGTGGAGTCTAGATGCTGCATTGGTTTTGTCACCATGCAACATTGGGATCATCAACAAATAATGTGCATTGTCCTTGGGATCATCACCAAACTAGCACATTACCCATGATTCCTTGATCTCCTCCTCACTTCACTCTGTTTTAGTCAATTAACTAAAGACTGGTAGACTAGTTAACTCAACTAGGTGGCAGTTCACTCTCGTAACTACCAGAGAGACTAGATTAGGTGGAAGTTCACTCCTGTAACTGTTGGTGTGTGTCCATATCACTCTATACCACCACTATGGTGTATTGGCTTCACCTCTAGTGTGCATTGGTTGAGTTATACAGAATATATCATGTGTAAATTATTCATTATTCATTATGGTTAATGAGAATTCTTCCATTAATTCTCTTTTTCTTATTCTTTCTCAATTTCTCTTTCCAAATGTGTGTGGTATTTTATAGATAGATCTATTATGTGTAGGTTCAACACATTAACATGGTGTCAGAGCCGACGGACTGCTAACAAAAATCTACACAAAATTATTTTTGCAGGTACCAAATATTGAAGACAACAGAAAAAAGGAATTCCCAAAAGAATTCATTCTTACACCTTACAAATTCTTTGTATGGAAGGAGAATATGGTCATGCATATTTGAAGCATAATATTGTACAGGTTAACCATGAATATAGAGAAAAAATTGACATCATCCGTAGAAAAATCCAAGTATCTAAGTCAAATGGATGAAGCATTCAGAACAATTTGCAGTCTCATTTATCTCGATCTCCTTTTTCACATATCTTCCTGTAAAACCCCCAATGAATGCTAGAACACCATGGAATGGATCTTTGGAAAAAAGGATGAGATGAGGGGACACATTCTCGAGGTGGAATTGCTCACATTGGATCCAAAAAGCTTCGACAATCTCCAAGATTTCTTTACAAAATATAAGGATTTATTGTCGCAACTCAAAGCTTGTGGGGTTGATAAATCTAAAAAGGAGAAACAAATGGTCCTCACCATTCTCTCCAAACTTGGTATTGAATTCTCTATTTTCGTATCCACATTCCATTCAATAAAATTCACATCTAGAGCCACTTGGCAGATGCCTACTCTTGAGGAATTTATCGAATCCCTGACACGAGAGCAAACCAATCTCATCAACATGGGAAAAATCAAAGGCCCAAAGGTGCATGCACTTATTGTGAAATATGATAGCCATCAATATCATAAATCTAAAGATAAAGACAAAATGAAAGCTCATGCAAATACAAAGAAGGAAGGGTACTCAAAACCCTTCACCGATGCCTCTGGATCCATAGGTGGAAATGGAAGAAAAGGGGAGAAATGCTCATACTTCCATAAAGGATTCCATCTAGAATCCACATGCATGCAGAAACAAATAGATCTAATGACTCAAATACTTTAGCAAAATAACCATGGATATTTCATCCCCGAGGGTGCCAAGAAGAAGAAGCCAAAAGATCAGAATCCCAAGAAAGGCAATTCCAGCCATGCCTTGATTTCCATCAACTCCTCTCCCAATGCTTGGATCATAGACTCAGGAGCATAAAATAACATGGATACCATAAAATTAGTCTATTCTTCATTGGATGCATGCAAATTTCCTCCTATTCTGATGGGGGAAAACTCTCCGGTCGAGGTCACCGACAAAGGAATGATTGAACTCACCAACAAAAGCTTCAAGAATGTGTTGCATGTTCCCAAAATCTTCGTCAATCTTCTCTCCATGTATCAGATGAATAATTCAGACACCGGAAATAAATTCATATTCACAACTAATGCAGTGGGCATCTATGACTTGCAAACCAATTCGAGGGTTGCTACCGGTGAGGTAAATCATCAATCTAGAATGCATACATTTTCTAAATTTATTGAACCAAATTCTTCTTTACTGCTTACCCATGCTGATGAAAGTAGTAGGATATGGAAAGAAAGGTTTAGGCATTTGAATTTCGTATATATGCAACAACTTAGCAAGAAAATATTGGTTGATGGTCTATCAGACATCCATTTCTCCAAAGGAATCTGTGAGGGATGTGTTCTTGGAAAACACCCTCAAGATAAATTCGACAAAGGAAATACTCAGAGAGCTTCCTCTCCTTTAGATCTGATCCATAGTGACCTCATGGGACATTTTTCACATCCATAAATAATCAAATCAAGGTATGTTCTCATTTTTGTTGATGATTTCTCACGTTTCACATGGATTTAATTTCTCAGGAAAAAATCAAAGGTCTTTCAACACCTCAAATATTTCAAATCCCTGGTTGAGACACAGTCATGAAAGAAAATCAAAGTCCTCCAAACTAATAACAAGGGAGATTATGTCAATAATGAGATATTGAATCTTTGTCATGAGGCAGGGATTTAGTTGCAACACATAGTTCCCTATACTCCGCAACAAAATAGAGTTGCTGAGCGAAAAAACAGATCTCTAAAAGAGATGGCATCTTGCATGCTTCATGCAAAGTCACTTCCACAGATATTATGGGTTGAAGCAATTAATTGTGCAACCTACATCCAAAATAGATATCCCCATATATCTGTCAAGGATAATACCCCCTACGAGGCTTGGAGCGGCCTTAAATCAGAAGTGAACCACTTTCGTATTTTTGGTTCATTTGCATGGGCCCAGATTCCCTCTAAAAAGAGGAAGGCACTTGATCCACAAAGCACCAAGTGTATCTTTGTTATATACCCTGATGGTGTAAAGGGATACAAAGTTATTGATATTTCCTTGGACCGACTCATCATTGAGTGAAGTGTCCAATTCAAGGAAAGTGTCTTGCATGTACCTCAACAACCACATGCATAAACCTTGATTCTTCCACCTGTCCGATATGATGAGCATGCACATGCTGAATATTCTTCAGACGATAGTTATGATTCAAAGGATTCAGATGATCCAGATATAGAGTCAGTACAGTCAAATGCAGAGTCAGTGCATCCATATGTAGATGCAGAGCCAAAGCAGAGGTGCATGTGGGCCCAGACTACTCTTCAAGATACACAAAATATTTTTGGTGATCCAAACGATACTAGGATGACTTGATATGATTTTGAGGAGCCTCCTATTGCACTCACTTCCACTAAACCATTTCCCTCCAGGCATATTTTATTGTTTTAGTCTTCATATCCACAGTCTTATGGCGAGGCTGGTGGAAATCCCTTTTGGGAATCTGCCATGGAGGAGGAGTACAACAACCTCCTCGAGAACATGACCTGGGATTTGGTTCTCATTCCTTCTGGAAGGAAACTTCTCAGGTGCAGATGGGTCTATAGGACCAAGAGCACAACGGATGGAAAAATTAGTAGATACAAAGCCATGCTAGTTTCCAAAGGCTTTCAACAGGTGCATGGCATTGACTATGATGAGACCTTCACTCCAATAGAGAGGATGGATTCCATACATTTGGAACTTTCCAGTGAGGTAGCTAAGGGATGGGAATTTCATCAGATGGACATGAAGAATTCATTTATTCATGGTGATATCTCTGAGGAGATCTATATGGAGCATCCCTAGGGATTTATGCAGGATTTATCTTAGGTCTATCGACTGAAGAAATCCATTTATGGCCTCAAGCAGGCTCTAAGGGAATGATATTCCAAGATGGACTCCTACCTGTTGTAAAAAAAAATTGTACGTTGTAAATCAAAACTGAATGTGTACATGCTTAGGACGGTTGATTCACTTCTACTCTTATTTTTGTATGTTGATGATTTGTTCATCACCGGTTTCTCGACTTCAATGATTGTTGCAGTCAAGAGGATTATACATGATGGGTTCTTGATGATGGACATGGGTTCGCTACACTTCTTCCTTGGAATTGATATTAGTTAGGATGCATCAAGAATCAAACTGTCTCGAGCCAAGTATGCACGAGATATCCTTGAGATATTTCACATGACAAACTACAAGTCTGATCCGATTCCTTTCCTATCAACAGTCAAACTTGAGGATGGTGAGGACACTCCACCAGTTGACAACACATTGTACAAACAACTAGTGGGGAGCTTGTTTTATCTCACACACTCTAGACCAGACCTCTCATATGCAGTTGGCGTAGTTTCTAGGTTCATGCAGGAGCTACATGAGCTACATTGGAAGGACGCAAAGCATATCCTTCGATATGTACAGGGAACCATCACTTTTGGGATTCATTATGAAACAAACTCTATATTATATTTCATCGGGATCACTGATTCTGACTAGGATGGCGATAACACTGATCACAAGTCCACATATGGTTACTCACTCAGTCTTCGTTCCGAGCTTATCTACTGGTTGAGAAAGAAGCAGGCTTCTATTTCTCTTTCTTTAGTTGAGGCAGAGTACAGAGGGGTAGTTAACATAACCATCCAGGATACATGGCTACAACATTTTCTCACTGAGTTGGGAATTTATTTCCATCAGTCAATTGTCATTTAGTGTGACAACCATATCACTCTATAGTTTTACAGAGATCCAGTTCAGAGGCAACAAACGAAGCACATCGATATCCACATGCACTACATCCAGGACTTAGTACACGAGAGGATCATCGACCTACAGTTCTGTCCTTCAACATAATAGATGACATACACCTTCACCAAGACCTTCATTGAGCAGAAGTTCCATTCTCTGTGAAGTTGTTTTGGAGTGAAGGACATAGTTTCCTAGCAACTATCAATTCTTATTTTTACATACATTGTACCTTGAANGTGCATATTTTGTATTTGGGTACCTAACATGGCCTCGTTGTCGGGACCCATTATTTATTTTCACCATAGTGATGTTCAGGGGGGGTGTCAGAGTTACTTCACACACACCTAGTATTTATTTTTCCTAAGGTTTTTCCTATGTTTATTAGTCTTTATCCAATATCCTAAAGTTTATGGAGAATATTCCTCTAGGAGAATATTCTCTTCAGTTTCCAGTTCAGTTTGACTAGTTGAGTGGAGTCTAGATGTTGCATTGGTTTTGTCACCATGAAACCTTGGGATCATCACCAACTAATGTGAATTTTCCTTGGGATCATCTCCATTCTAGCACATTACCCATGATTCCCTGATCTCCTCCTCACTTCACTCTATTTTAGTCAGTTAACTGAAGACTGGTAGACTAGTTAACTCAGCTAGGTGGTAGTTCACTCTCGTAACTACCCGAGAGACTAGAATAGGTGGTAGTTCACTCCCATAAATATTGGTGTGTGTCCATATCACTCTAGACCACCAATATGGTGCATTGGATTCACCTCCAGTGCACATTGGTTTAGTTATAAAGAGTATATCATGTGTAAATTATTTATTGTTCATTACGATTAATGATAATTCTTCCATTCTTTATCTCTTGATTATTCTTTCTCAATTTCTCTCTGCAAATGTGTGTGGAATTTTCTAGCTAGATCTATTATGTGCAGGTTCAACAAATTTACAGGCTCCCCAATTGAAACTTCTCTCGAAGATTTCCACAGTATATGCCAAGGGAATCCACGCTTTCAAAAACTTAGAGCAATCTTTTTCCCCATATAATCGAGATATTAAAGTCATTAAGTACATATAAGGTTCCCTAAGGTTTACCATGTTGTAATAGTCATTGTTGCTACTTGTGAACTTCTTGTCTTCTTTCCACCATGAGGCCAATAATCTATTGGTGTAAAGGAACTCATAAATTTTGACCACAAATTCTGTATTTAGTCTCTCCTTTGGGTCTTTGAGTTTGTAGTATTTTTGTACCTTTACTGGAAGAAAAACACCAACACATTCTCCCTCTTCATTATTGACTATGAATGTCATCGCGTCTGTGTGGTTAATTATCTATCCTATGGTTTTGATGCAGGGAAAAACTGGGGTCCAACATTCCACCATATGTAGATATGATCTCATGATGTTTGTGAAAACCTGTTCATCCAACATCCTGACGTCCGGGTCACTGTGGGGTGTAAAGTCCGGGTAATATTCCTGGTTGATTTTGTTAAACAAATCTCCCCAATGTGGGAGAACTACTTCAGATCCAGTGATCACCTCTGTGTTTTTGAACGTCGAAGGTTGGGTAAACTTATTTTTGGTAGAAGTGCAGATAACTGATTCTGTCTTTGAGACAAAATCAACCTGCCTTGCAATGCCTAGTGTAGACCCTTCACCAACCTATGAATCTTTCATTTTGGGCATTCTTGGTGAGCGCCTGGTTATTGGATTTCTTGGAGGAATTTTCCTACAGAAAATAAAAATATTATAGTGAGCCACCAACCAACCTTGACAAGTGTTATGGACACAATCGTAAGTATAGAAATGATAAAGACAATGCTTACCTATTCCTTGCAAGAGATTAACCTGGTCTTACTGGTGATCAAATTTAGAGAGTGGGTTGTAACCTCCTCGATGATTTCTCTCGCTTCTTCATATTCTTTTGGAGATAAGTTATTTGTGAACGAAATACCATGTTTGGGCATAAACTTTTCAAATTTTAACATAAAGCATACTTACTTTGTCGCGTCAAGTCTTAAATTCAGGAGTGTAAATGCAGTCTACACATTCTACCACAGAATCCACACCATGCTTAGGATTAAATGCAACGTCGACTGGTGGCGCAGGAGCGGATTATTTCATAGTTCATCAACGAATTCAAATTTAAACGGTTGTTCAGCGCATGGGATCATGGTGTAGGTTTCTCGAAAATTTAATTTGTCTATCAAATCACAAAGTTCTGTCTCATTTCAACTAGAGGTGTCCCATCGAATTACCAAGCCTTTTCGTATTTACAAGAAACTAGTATAATCAGTATCGGGGATAAGTAGGATCGCAGATCAACTAGGGTTTTCGGTGTCGATGGGTAAAGGTTTGAACTAAACCAACAGTTCAGTGTTCTGGAAATTAGCCGATAGTTAATGAGCATATCAGTGTCGACAAATTGTCTTTGACGTTGTTTCATTGGAGCCTCTAGACAAAAGTTTCGATGCCAACCCAAAACTACCCCATGATGTTGAAGTGGAGGTGATGACATGGAAATATAGATATGACATGGGGGACATCAAAATATGATGTGGGTAATACCTGAGAAATACAGTCTGTTACGTGGAAAAACATGTGGCGGTTTATTTGACCCCTTGGGTGTAAGGAACATTTCTTTTCAACGTCCATGATTTTATTTTTGAGACAGGTTACTGTTCCCTTTATCCTTGTTCAATGTTTCCAATGGTATATCTATGATTGGTGATTGACAATTTTTTATGCCTATTTTGACAGTTTACCTTTTGGATTTCGCCGATGCCAAAGGTACATCGACGATTTTTAGAAAAAAAATTCGTAGGATAGAATCAATGATCGACATGCATTTTCTCCCATTTTTCTGATGTCGATGGTACATCGACAATTATCATTGTTATGTGGGAATTTTTCCTCTTGGATTTCGCCGATTCCCATGATGGGCGCGTGGCTCAAATTTTAAGCTACGTACACTTAGTCTAAATGCCAGGTTTACTTAGAGAAAAACTCAATCTGTTCAACAACTCCAAACCAAATCGAATGTGATCGATGATAAAACATAAGAAAAGAAAAAACCCATTGATCCCTACAAAACCGACTAAATTCAGAAAAGACAAAGTGGTACCCAGAAGAAAAAATTTGCCAAAACTTTTAGGGTGTGTTGAGTGCTCACCATAACCATAGACAAATTGGGTAAAGCCCTCCAATTTATAAGAAATTTTTGGTGGAATTCATGCTCAAAATCATCGAGGGGATGATTAATTGTGATTAATTGGATGAATTTAGGGATAAATTTGTATCAGGAGTTCATATTTCACTAAATTGATAAAGTTGCAGTGCCAACCATGTAGAAATTTGGGGAAAATAAGCAAAAACCCCAAATTTAAGGGATAATTTTAGTTGAATTCATGCCCAGAATAATTGAAAGGTCAATTATGGTGGAAATTGGTTGAGGAGAAGGTCAAATTTGTCTTAGGGAATCTCAAACCAGAGTTTTCATGGTAGCTCGAAATAAAATTTTGAAAATTAAGAATTATTAGTGAAATTTGATTTTTCAAAAAAATTGGGATTTGATTTCGTATCGATGATGTCATTGATGATGTGGTAGGTGATGTGGGATGCCATGGTGGTAGGTCCATGGTGACGACGTAAGGTGTTTAAGTGTATGTATGGAAGGTCGATAATGGTTGGGTGGTAGGCCATGGTGGCAGACTCCCACTAGTACATTGTCCCATATTCTGACAATTTACCGATGAATGTGCGTCTGAAAAATGTTTCAAGTACATCAAAGGATACAACCCATTTTCATTGCATCAAAACCATCACAAGTGCAATGAAATATGATTCCATCATATGTTCGACAAAAAATTCAAGCGACGTAAGACAAATGAGAAATGCCACTTTATAATCAACAAACGTTTGTTGCACAATCCATGAATGTCCATTGTAAGTGTGTCGTAAGAGTGACCAACCTACGATGAAATTTTACCACAATCGACCAATTTATACAACCATTGTCATAATAGGTTCATCATATGATCAATCAATGTCCATCGGATGTTCATCGAAAGAACGACCAACCTACGATGAACTTGGAGAAAAATCCACCAATGTTCAAAACCATTGTCGTCGTAGGTTCATAGTATGATCGACCAATGTTTGTCGTGAGTTTGTGGAAGATAGACCAACCCACAATGAACTTGGATCAAAATCAACTAGTTTCTAAAGCCATTTTCATTGTAGGTTCATTAGACTATCGACCAATGTATGTCATACCATCAACAAACCACCAACAAACTTTGAGTACGATAGACCAAAGTCCGAATTGATTGTCATCATATGTCTAGCATAAGAGAGACCAATATTCATCGTAGGTTCATTGTAAGCTCGTCTAAGAACCGAAAAACTATCAATCTGGTTCATCACAAGAGAAACAATCTTCTGACAAAATTGTTGTAATTCCGATGGTGGTAGAGTCAGACGTACAACATTACATTAGTTGCACTATTGACACACGCCTAGAAGTTCGTCGAACTTTTGACAAGGTTTTCGTAAAAAATAAAAATAAAAAAATTCAATTCTAGTTGCATTCTACTGAATCAATGCTATCCTCCACTCATAAATCTTCTATTTCTTTTTTAACGCTTCATGTATAACCCAGGGGTCACCAAAGTCATAAACATCCTTTGGTTTAAGGTTGGCTATTTATCATAAGCTACACTTTTGACTCTCTATTTCGGCTTTGATTTGGCCAACCCTATGCACTATTTGTGGATGTGGTAACCTAGTGAATAGTAGAGGAAGGTACTTGTATTTAGATCCTTCCATAAAATTTCACAGTTGATCACAACAAAACAACTGCGGAAAAAAAATTATAAACAAGGAAACAAATGCCATGATAGTTTTTCACCTTTAAAAGAAAAGTTCCATGGCCTCAAAAAGATTCTACTTGTTTTATTTTGTCTACAATTGAGGATATCCTTCGTTATATACACTGCAGAAGGCCAAAGACTTTCAAAAACAATTTCAACCTTACTGTTCAAAATTGTGCCATTGAATAAAAACAATCAACCTTATTTTTTTATTTTGTTGAAGAATTAAATAATTACAAGATAATAATAACAATAGGGTTGCATGTGGTAGACAATTGGATGATATTAAATTCATACATTTGAGGACCATTGAATTAAAGGAATCACATAGGCATAAGCAATGGGATCCATGTCACTTTGGAAAGAATCA
>SNQJ01S0030828.1:54871-70871 GCA_010110895.2 Picea sitchensis
CGCTACACCCTCAGATCCCCGAGACCCAATGGTCAGTCAACTCGTTGACTTCTCTCTGAGGGATTTCGCTACTCGCGATACCAAAATTTTGGTTCTACAACCTCCGATACCCGAGGTACCAAAACTCTGATGCGCACGTGTGACTTGACCTGTCCACACCCGTCACTTCTCTCGAGACTTCTGCGCTATCGCTACCTCTCTCCCTCGCGACTTCGCTACTCATGAGGTTGAATAACTTCCCCATCAAATTTCGAGGTCTGAGGTGCCGAAACCCGCAACCTCGCTCCCTTGTGACTTCGCGATTTCCGTGGCCAAGTCCTTGAGCCTTTTTTTTTTCGCAAGACTCCAATGCACGAGCCCACGTGTTGATCCAACAAGCCTCCCATGATCTGGATCCAACGGCTATTCACCTTCTCGCTCCTCGCGTCCTCGTGACTTGGGATACCCAATACTTGGGCTCTCACCCTACGAGATTTCGAGTTCGTGAGGTGCCACCTGTCCACTTGCCAACTCCTGTGGACCCACGCTATCCTCAGAGTAGTCGAGATCTCGGTTCTCGCAATCTCGCGACTCTCCTTACCAAACTTAGGACACTTTCCTCACGGAGTCCCGATAGGCGATCTCGTGAACAATCCAACGACCCTGACCAACTTGGATCAACGGTGCTGCCCCTCTTGAGATTTGAATCTTCTTCACGCCTGCGCTGTAACTACCTTGCACCTCTGGGAGATCCAATGGCTCTCAGAACTTAGTGAAATATCTTCCAAAGATTTCATCCGTCCGTTCTCCCCTTGAGGATTCTGCGAAATAAAGAAGTGTCTCTCCACGAGACTCATTTTCTCGCTCGCCGACCTGCAACGCTTTCCTCTGACTTCCAACGCAACTTCCCTGCACTTAGCCTTCAGTGAATTCAAAGGTCTATTCCTCCTGAGCTTTTCCACAACTTCAGCTATCTCTTAGGAAAAATAGAGCTCTGTGCACGCACTGGAAACTCTGGCTTGAAACCTTTCACGGCACAAACTCCTGGTGCTCTTCTTCAACGGTATCATGAAGGTTCTATACCTCCTAATCTTTCCCACTCTGACTCTTTCAGAGGGACTTGCACACACTCCTCGTGGAAATCATTCAACAACTCTCAAGTGTTGAATCCCTTCGACTCTGCGCAACTCCTGCAGCAGCAGTCTTTGATTCCCTTTACTCAGATTCACAAATGAAACTTCTTCTTCAGCCTGCGCACTCCTTGCACAACTTTAACAACCCACTTCCACTTATGGGCGAATGAGAACGAGAGTTAGACTACTGAGCCTACATCAACACACTCCTGTGGATGAATTCAACTGCACACCTTGCAGGAATCTCCTGGCTCAGATAGAGAAACAATTGAACCTCATTCTCTCTCCCTTTCAGAGTTCATTTTGAAACATGAAATCATATGCGCAGCATATAGAAAGCAAATGCATAACAAGAAAGAAAACATTCATGAGCATAACATTAGTACACAGAGAAAACAACACAAACCATGAGCTTGAATCAAAGCTTCCTTCTATTAATTCAAATGCCTGTACATGGGTGTTCTTCATACAACATTCTCTTCTCTCTCTTCTCTTCTCCTGGGTTGATTATATTACAATGCACAATGAGGGTGTCTATATCCGTTTTCCCTGTCGAACTCTAACTATCAAATCTAGACTTAAAATCCTATCTACCATCATTAACTAGATTAAATGCCTCCTATATACCAAAGGACGAGAGCTTAAAGGCTCAAGTTCCAATACAATATACAAATGCTCCTTCATAAATGGTTCATTAAAGACTTGCGCTATAATCCCAAAGCACTTCCAAAATTTGGGTTTGTTTATCCAGTTGATCTCCGCTTGATGTGTTGGCTCGCTTGATGAGTTGGCGATGCTCCTGCATCATTGATCATCATACTCAACCTATATATCTGCCAGAGTTTGTTTCATCGATAAAACCTGTTTACAACATGTTGTTGTTGTAATATACTATGCCTCGGTTGTAGATCAGGATATTGATGATTGTTTCTTACTTAACCATGATACTAAACACTCACCCAAGTAGAACGTTTCTCCACTAGTGCTTCATCAATCATCAATGCAGCCTGCCCAATGTGCATCTATGTAGGCAATAAGTGACAGATCCTTTCCTTTTGGATACCATAATCCAAACTCTTATTTTCCTTTGAGATATCTGAAAATCCTCTTCACTGCTAATACATGTGATTCCTTTGGTGCTGCTTGAAATCATGTCAATTATCCAACTACCTGCATTACATTTGTTATGGATGTTGTCACATATAGTAAGCTACCAATCATTGACCTATATTTCCTCTCGTCTGTAGACTTTGAATCATCATATTTTCTCAACTTGCAACTGATTTGCATAGGAGTGGTAACTAGTTTGCAATATTCCATTCCGAACTTCTTTAGCATTTCTCTGATATACTTAGTTTGAGAAATAAAAATTCCTTGGTTTCTTTGATGCATCTGAAAACCCGTAAAGAAGGATAGTTCTCTGAGTAATGACGTTTCAAATTCATTTTGCATATCCTTTGCAAATTTCTGGCTTAACCTATCATCATTGCTTCCAAAAATAATATCATCAACATAAACTTCAATTAATAAAATACTACCTTGAGTTACCTTGATGTAGAGGTTGTTGTCTGCACTTCCTTTTCTCAACCCTGCATTTTGTAGATATTTATCCAGTCTAGAGCACCATGCTCTAGGATCATGTTTTAGACCATACAAGGACTTCTTCAATTTACACACATAATCTGTGTTCTCTGACAACTGAAATCCTTTTGGTTGTTCAATGTAGACTTATTCTTCAAGTTCCCCATTCAGAAAAGATGATTTCACGTACATATGATACACTTTAATATTCTTAGAGAATGCATAAGCTAGGAGCAATGAGATTGCTTCCATTCTGGCAACTGGAGCAAATTTCTCTTCAAAGTCGATTCCTTCAACCTGTGTGTATCCTTTACATACCAATCTAGCTTTGTTTCTTGTAACATGTCTATATTCATTCAATTTATTTCTAAATACCCACTTTGTGTCAATCACATTCTTATTCTTTGGTCTTGGAACCAATTCCCAAGTGTCATTCTTCTCTATTTGATCCAATTCTTCATCTATGGCTTTATTCCAAAATTCATCATTTCTAGCCTCTTCAAAACTGTTTGGTTCAATCGTAGATGAGAGTGCCAGGTGCGTTTTTTTTGGTGAACGGATTCTTCTTCTAGTCTCAACTCCTGCATCTTTTTTTCCGATAATCCGATCTGAAGGATGATTCTTATGTACTCGTTTTCTAGGTGTCTTTGGAGGCACTTGTTGAACTTGCTCTTCTACTTCTGTATGATCCTCTTCATCTTCCCTTTCTACTTCTTCTTCACCTTCTGCTTCTTCTTCTTCAAGCTGTTCCATTGATTCATTTTCTTCTTCCTTTAATTCTCGTCCACCTGTTTCATCAATTGTTACATTGATTCTTTCCATGAATTTGTTCAAACTTAGATTGTAACACTTGTATGCTTTCCTTGTACTTGAGTAACCAACAAGTACTCCTTTGTCCACACAAGAGTCAAACTTTCTCATTCTTCCATCTTCTCTTTTAATGTAGAAATTGCTTCCAAATACTTTTAAGTGATTCACATTTGTTGGTCTTCCTTTCCATAGCTCGTAGGGAGTTTTGTCAGTGTTGTTTCTGATAATTACTCTATTTTGAATGTGAACCGTTGTATGCACTGCATGTGTCCAAAAGATATCTATCAATTTGGAATTCATTAACATTGTTCGAGCCATTTCATGTATTGTCATGTTCTTTCTTTCAACAACTCCATTCTATTGAGGTGTCCTAACAATAGAGAATTGTTTTTTTATTCCATTCTTGCTGAAGTAGTCCATAAATTCCTTTGAAGTGAACTCTCCTCCATTACCAGATCTCAAACATTTGATTTTTGAATCCATTTCATTTTCAACCAATTTCTTGTAGACCTTGAAGTTTTCAAAAGCTTTTGACTTATTCCTGAGAAATTAAACTACAATCATTCTTGTGTAATCATCAACTAATAACATAAAGTATTTCTCACCTTTTAAACCCTTCGTTGTAGTTGGTCCAACTAGATCAGTATGCAGAATTTCCAGTGGTCTTGTCATTGAATATTATTTTGATTTAAACCTAGTCTTTGTTTGCTTTCCTTGTTGAGATTGCTTGCATAAAGTGTTGGTTGGTTTCATAATCTGGGGAATTTATCTAACTGCTTCCTCTTTTATGAATTTGACAAGGTTATCAAAGTGTATGTGACCCATTATTTTGTGCCATAGCCAAATTTCATCTTCCTTTCCTAGACAACACTTTTCATTTCCAATTTCACTTAGTACATATATGTTTCTTGAAGTTCTTGCAGTTGTTGCAATCAATTTTCTTGAACCTTCTTTTCTTATCTCACACTTTTGTGAATCGAAATTAACTTTATGAACTTGTCACACATTTGACTCACACTTAGAAGATTATGTTTCATATCTTCTACTAATAGAACATTTTATTCCTTGGTATTCTTGTTTCCAATTCTGACTGTGCATTTTCCAATGATTTTAGTTGAATCATCATTTACGAAGGAGTCTGATCCATATATTTCATTTCTTAATGTAAGAAAATTGTCTTTATCACATGTAATGTGTTTTGAACAACCATTGTCAACATACCAACCATGTTTCTTTTGCTTAGCTTGTAGAGAAAGTGTGCATTCTTCATTTCTAGATTGATTATGTTTTCTTATCCATGTTCTCTTATGAGGTTCATGTCTGTGACTATTGTTGTTCTGTTGTGGTTCTCTAGGAGGAATTTTCATTCTGCAATATTTATCCATGTGTCCAAATTTGTTACACTTGTAGAATTCCACTTTAATGCTCAATGATTCAAACATGTTGTAACTTCTTCTTTTTGTTTCACTAGGCCTTCTTGGATAACCCTTTTGTGTATGACTTTCAAGTTTATTTATGTTCCTTTTGTTAGCTTTGCAATTCATAGCTTTATGTCCAAAATTATTACATGCATAACATAAACCAAAAAATATAGTTTGATATATGGGAGTTGAAGATCTTCTGAAAGGATTTGCTCTTATGAATCCTTCTTCTTCCTGAAGCCTATCTATCGGTTGTTGATTATGAAATATGAATCTTCTCGGTGGAGGAGTGTCGTTGTAATATTCCTTTTACTTCTTCCTATCCCCTTTGATTGTTTCTGCATATCTTTTTGGATATGTTTCTTGTTATGTTGTTTCAGAGCTTGATCCATTTTCTGTCTGATTGTATCCAAGTCCAGAGTTGTCATGATGAGGTTTTTGATTGTTGATAATGTCATCCAAAATTTTTGAGTTGTTCTGCATATTTTTCTTTTGAATATCCTTTCTTAATTTGACAATCTCTCCTTCCAATTTTTCAATGATCCTGTCTCTTTCTTCTAGTTGTTCTTTGAGTTCTTATTCAATTATTTCATCTTCTTCTATTCGAACATTCAAATTTGTGATCATTTGTTCTAGTTTCTAAGTGTCTTATTTCTTGTCTAGTTCTGATTTTAGCTTCTTGTTTTTCCTCTTTTCTCTTCTTATAACTTCTATGGAACACAACAATTCTTCTCGGTATTCAACTTCTTCCTCTTTGTATTCTTCTTCAACCTCTTCATATTCTTCTTCGGTGTCTTATTTGTCAGAGTCTTCTACTGCCATGAATAGAACTCTTTCTGTCTCACTGTCATTGACTTCATCTTCATCTGATGATGAGATGTCTTCTTTGGTGCATAAGATTTTCTTGAAAATATTCTTTGTGGTTCCTTTTCCTTTATATGTTTGTTTGTTATTTGAGTAATTTTCATCATTCCTCTTATTTTTTTATAAGGACATTTGTTAGAAAAATGACCAATACCATCACAATTAAAACAAATCAAAGGAAACTTACCTCTATATTTGTTGTTGGTTATCTTGTTCAATCTTTTGACGAAGTTGGCCACTTATTCATCATATTTTGAGATGTCATTGTTGTTTCTATGTTCTTTTTCCTTTTGCTTTCCATTTTTCTTTGACCTTTTGGATGCTTTGTAAGATGTTTCTTTTATATCTGGATTTTTCTGTTCATATCTCATTCTTATTGAGTATAGATCTTCTCTTTCTTCTATTTGTTGATATCTTAGGGTCAAATCTCATAGGAAGGGATCTTAGTACCTTTTGAACAATTACATATTATTTGATTTCTTCTCCCAATCCTATGATTGCATTTATTGTTTCGTCGACTCGTAAGAAATAAGATGCAATATTCTCATCTTCCTTCATCTTTAGTTGTTTGAACTGGCCTTTGTAAGTTTGAAGCTTTGATGCTTTGACTTTTGAATCTCCTTCATAAATATTTTTAAGTTTGTCCCAAATCTCTTTAGTGGATTTACAATGTATAACTTTGGTGAATATTGATTCACAAAGACCATTCAGAAGTGCATTTGTGGCTTTGGAATTATTTTGGTTGAGTTTTATTTCTCTTTCATTTGTCGGTGGAACTACTGGTTCTTTGTATCCATCTACAACTGATTGCCAAATTTCAAATCCCTGTGCTTGTATATATGTTTTCATACTTTGCTCCAAAATGCATACTTTTGTCCATCAAACTATGGTATTCCATTTTTATACATGTTGTTTCTCTCCATGATCTACTTTTCAGTGGTTAAACTAACTTCTGAAGGAACTTGCTCTGATACAAATTGTTGGATTACAGAGAGGGGGGTGAATAAGTAATAAAGCAATTTAATCCCTTTTAACCATAAAATGAAAGAGTTGTATCAATATAGCATTATCATCCAATAATTGCAAAGTAAATAAACAATGAACAAATGAGCAATCATACACATACATAGTACACCACTGTTTTTACGTGGAAACCCAAAGCGAGAGAAAACCACATAATGTTTTTTCTTATATGTCTTGAATAATTACATTTATTTTAAGCACCAACTTGCTTTGTTTTCCAACTGCAACTGGAAGGAGGCTCCAACCCCCTAGTTTCTCAAGCTACAACCTGAGGGAAGCTCCAACTCCCCAATTCTTTGGATACAACCAGAAGGAAGCCACAATCCCCTTTGTTATCTGGTTACAACCGGAAGGTGGCTAAAACCTCCTTTTCTTTCCCCGTCCAACCACCCTAACGTAGAATTAGAATGATGGAACCACTATCACACTATCACCGTGAGATATACCACTGTAACGACCTGTACCATTCAACTTTTAATTAACATGTACCATAAAAAAGTGCATCAACCTATACCAAACAAACTGTAATCAACTTGTACCATAAACAAGTGCATCGACCATGCACCAACCTGTACCTCAACCTGTACCATCAACGAGTGCATCAACCATGCACCAAATATGTACCAATCATGCATCAAATACACATAAACTATGAATCATCAATATGTACCAACATCATCAACTATACACCTCATGTATGTGCCAACTCATCAACTACTTGTCTCAACCATGTACCCAACATGTACCTCAACCAAAATCCCTCATCAATGTCATCATACAAATCTAATTTGTAACTTTTTAATAGACCTAGTGTATATGATCACATACCTGCAAACCTTCCTTAACTTTAACAACAAGAGACTAGCAGTTTCATCAAACTTTACTTTAGTCTCACATGACTAATTTTGGATTAGTCAAAAACCCTAACTTTCAATAATCATAACTATGTACCTGTAATGAATAAAGATCTGAAAATGGTACACAATGTTCTTCGGTTTCTTTTATGAAATTCCTCCATATTTCACTACTTAGAACCTCTTAGAAAAGGATTTATAGAAAAAATGGCATACCTTGTTGAATTCTGGCTTATTCTAGAGAGAGAACTTGTAGAGCATGCCCCACATGGAATATTTTTTGTATGGATCTAAAAATTTTACACAAAATACTAAAGCATGTAATATAACCAATACATTTGGTCTTACTAAATTTGAATATGTTATGACGAAGTGATGACGTTTTTACCCGAAACACTTGTTTTAGACTAGTTTCAGGACTAACCACAAACCCTATTTTCCACGACATGTAACCCCAAAAATACAAAGACCCACAAGATGAAATTTGTATCAAAGCCACTTGGTTATGTTTCCTCAATGGCCTCCCAATTTCACGGTTTGAGTCATTCTAGAAAAAAAAAATTATTGTGAAAATGGTGAGATGACCTATAAATAACATACCTTAGAAAGCATCATCAAAAGAATTTATACTCCCTTGAATTTTGGCCTTCTTTACTTCACCTTCTCTCTTAAATTCGGCTTAGATATCCTTTGGTTACCTCAGTCACCTGCAGATATTCAATATGCTCAAGTGTGTTTAAAATGAGAGAGTCTTGCCTCTTATTTATACTTTCAAGTAGCTTCCTCAAGGGGTTACCTTTTAACCATCTTAACCCACTTTCCTTATTTTAGCGTTAACCCACTTCTAACCACTTGTCCACTTAGTAATTTATCCATTAACTTTATTATTTAAATCATTTCTTTTGTATTCACTTTGAATTATAGTACACTCATCACTTCACTTTATTATTTACCTTCTAAAATCTCTTAAACCACTTTGACTACTTTGACCTTTTGGTGATTCTAGATGACTCACGAGGGTTCTCCAACTTCACATGGCCATAAATCTCTAACCGCGAGGAGTTATGTGATGTTCCACATACCACCAAAAATGGTGTGACATATACTATCCATCTGGAATAGTCTTACCTGCAAATATATCAAAACTCATACCATTATCCATCAAACAAACTTGGGTTCATTACCCAAAACGTTGTGCTACATAAATTTTCTACCGGAATTTATTCAAGGGATGACATCAATGAAAACCAACCCAAATAATCAACAAAGTTGACTAGTCAAGTGAGTGAAACTAGGATTTAATCATGGGTTAAGTTTTTGCAAATAAGAAAATAATTAAAAATAAATTAGTTGCAACTAGAAGTGGAGAATTTACTATTTTTAGAAAAGTGGGTTAGAAGTGGAAAAATGGTTAGAAGTGGGTTATCCCTAAAAGAAGGAAATTAGGTTAAGTTGGTTAGAAGGTAACCCATTGAGGAAGCTACATGGAAGTATAAATAAGAGAGCAATGCTCTCCTATTAGCACCTATTGAGAACATTGAATATCTATTATTGTGTAAGGTTTATTCCAGGTACTCATTGATACATATGAATTTGCACAAGTATGAGGTAGCACGAAGTGTTGACGGCGAAAGTTTCTGAATTGTAGAAAATATTGAAAAAAACCTAGTTTTTGAGGTGTATGCGGACTGTAGTGGAGCAGGGAGCATATGTATGTGGGATAGCAGTATAATAGGGGGTGTACATTAGGTTAAATCCCTAAAAACATGAGAATATGAAGATGTGAGGTCTCTAGAGTCTAAAAGAAAGCTCCCAGGAAGGTCTACAATGATCAGGTACATCAAATCTATCTACTGGGTCAAAATGTATGTCTTATTTCTATGAGTAGCTGGATTTTGTTGTCTACATGAGAAATGCTTATGAGGGTTTGAGGATTTTCCCTAGAGATATTAGTGGTTTCATGGGACTTTATGTATAAGTCAGATCTACAAAAATACAGTGTTGGTATAATCAATATTTATCATTGATCCATCTTGTTAGTGTTGAGGCACATATTGTATTTCTTGGCATATGGTTAAGGGGTTTTGTGGTGCATGGTTGAGAGCTTGTATTTGTGAAGTGGTTGATGTGTTCAAAGGTTGTATATCAGAAAGGGTTTTATGTCTATTCGATGTGAGGTTCATTATATTTGTTCTTAATTATACTCATATGGCACATGACTAGAGAGATATAAATGCATTTGGTTAAGGGATATGTATGAGGATGTATGCACAGGGAACAAATACAGGTTACACATAGTGACAAGTTGTAGGTTGAGTTGACAAGAGGCAGCAAAGTGTTTGAGTTTCATCAAAAGTGGAAAACCCTTGTTTCAGAAAGCATACGTTGGTTGTAGGATATACAGGTCGCGTACATATGTGAGTTGCAAAACAGATAGATCACGTACCTATTGGGTTTTGATTGGTACAGGCTAAGTACATGTATAGGTTGGTTACAAAACAGTGGCACGAGTTAGTTATAGGTTGTTGGCTTAGATTGGTACAGGTCTACAACAATATATCTCACTGTGACAATGTGACAGTGGTTTCATCATCTTACTTATATTTCAGGGCGCCAGGACAGGGCAAGGATAGGTGGTTGTAGCCACCAGGGATGATTTTAAGGATGGAAATTTATTTTAAAATGTAGAAACCTTGGCGAATATTACTAATCCTTCATATTTCAACTATAAATGTTTGGCGATATTTTTTTAAAATATTCAAATTTATAAGTACTTTATATAGTTTTTATAAAATTTTGGTGATTTTTAAGGTAAAATAATTTTATCCTATAGAATTTGGGTGAATCATTTTTAAAATAGCGAATCTCATTTTTGGAAAAACCATGGAAAATTAGCCCATGAGTGAAATTTAGCCCCTAAAATCATCCTTGGTAGCCACCTTCTAATTATATCCAGAGAACATATGGGGTTCTATCCTCCTTATGGTTGAAGCCAGAGAATTGGGGATTTGGAGCTTCCCTCAGGTTGTAGCCGGAAAATATAGGGGGTCAGACCCTCCTTCCAGTTGTAGTTGGAGAACAAAGGTAGTTGGTGCTTCTAATGAATGTAATTCTTGAAGACATATAAATATGGGTGTACTGTGTATGTGTATGATTGTTCATTTTTCATGGTTTATTTACTCTGCACTTATTGGATGATAATGCTATATTTATCATAAAGATAAATAAAACTTGCATATCGTGGTTAAAAGGATTAAAAATATATATTACTGATTCACCCCCACTCCCCCCCCCCCNCCTTAGTTATCCAATAATTGGTATCAGATCAGGTTCCTTCGGAAATCAGTTTAACCACTGAAATATAGATCATAGAGAGAAAGAATATGTATAAAAATGGAATACCACAGTTTGATGGATAGAACTATGCATTCTGCAGCAGAAGGATGAAAACATATGTACAGACACATGGATTTGAGGTTTGGAAATCAATTGTATATGGATACAAAGAACCAACAGTTCCACCAACAAATGAAAGTGGAAGGAAACTCATTCTAAATAATTCAAAGCCACAAATGCACTTCTGAATGGTCATTGTGATTCATCATATGTCAAATTTATGCATTGCAGCTCTGCTAAAGATATTTTGGACAAATTTCACAATATTTATGAAGGAGATGCAAAAGTCAAGCCAGCGAAGATTCAAAATTAAAGAGGTCAATTCGAATAGATATATATGAAGAAAGATAAGAATATTGCATCTTACTTATTATGAGTTGATGAAACAATGAATGCAAGCATAGGATAGGGAGAAGTTGATGAATCTATAATTGTTCAAAAGGTACTACGATCTCTTCCAATGAGATTTGATCCTAATATATTAAAACTATAAGAAAGGGAAGATCTAGACTCAATAATCATGGATGAACTACATGGAGTATTCACATCCCATGAAATGAGAACTGAACAGGAGAATCTAGGTATAAAAGAAGCATCATTCAAAGCATCCAAGAAGTCAAAGAAAAAGGGAAAGAAAAAGGAAAAAGAATATAGCAGAAGAAATGACATCTCGGAAGATGATGAAGAAGTGGCTAACTTTGTTAGAAGACTTAAAAAAAGAATTAACAGCATATATAGAGGTAAGCTTCCATTGATTTTTTTTAATTATGATGGTATTGGTCATTTTTCTAACAAATGTCATCACAAGAAAAAGAAAATAAATGAAGAAGATGATTCAAATAACAAACAAACATATAAAGGAAAAAGAACCAAAAATAAAGTCTTCAAGAAAAGTTTATGCACCAAAGAAGATGGCTCCTCATCATACGAAGATGAAGTCAGTGAAAGTGAGACAGAAAGATTTGTATTCATGGAAATATAAGAATCTAATAAATAAGACACCGAAGAGGAATATGAAGAGGCAGAAGTTGACTACAGAGAAGAACTGTTGAGTATTATAGAAGTTGTAAAAAGAGAAAACAAGAAAAATAAGAAGCTCCAAGAAGAACTAGACAAGAAGGAAGACACTCAGAATTCAAACTCTGAAGAACTCGAGCATATGATTTATTCCATTCTGGAAACTGGGGAAAATGTCTCTGCAAAGTCTATACCTCCAACATGAGCGTATCTTTTACATACCAATATTGTTTTTTTCCTAGTAACCTTTCCATCCTCGTTCAGTTTCTTTCTGAAGACCCACTTTGTACCAATCATGTTTTTTTTCTTCATCCTTGGAACAATTTCCCATGTATCATTCTTCTCTATCTGGTCCAAATATTCATTCATAACTTTGATCTAGTATTCTATTCGAAGATTGGTTGTTGTCATTGATGTTAACCCTAGTCATTAGTTTTGGACCGCAATATTGATGAAGGTATTTCAATGTGAAGGAAAATTCACATGTAGATACAACACCCATGGATGGATAGTATACATAATGTTGTTTCCAGTGGTATGTGGCACGTCACGTGGATCCTCATGGTTGAGGAGAAATGAATTTTTGAAGATGACAAAGTGAGTTGAAGAAGGAAGTACATGTAGGCCCTGAAGATAATTAAAGAAAAGAATTACTAAATAAGAAAGTGTCAGGTCAGCCCTAATGTTAAAAGGAAGTGACATAAATGGTATAAATAAATATCATTATACATACATTTGAAACACAAGTCGAATTTCATAGGAAATCAAAAGTAAATAAGGTCGTATTTCAAGGGAGGATGAAGTCTTTTGGTGATGTGTTCTAAGGTATGTTATTTTCAGGTCATCTTACCATTTTCACTATAATTTTTTTTCCTAGAACGATTCAGATGGTGAAATTGCTATGGTATTAAGAAGACATATCAAGGTACCTGTGGTAAAAGTTCCATCTCTTTATTCGCTATAATTATGGAGATACACTCTATGGAAGATAGGGTTTTTGACCAGTCTTGAAGCTAGTCAATAAAATGGTGTTCCGGGTAAAAAAGTCATAACTTCTTCATAGATAACCCCAATGAAGTGGGACCAATTTCATTGTAATTTTTACGACCTTTAGTTTCATTTGTGAGAGTTTCAGAATCTGGTGTTAAATATTTAGTGTGGGGCATTATGTACAAGTTTGCTCTCCTGAGTAAACTAGAATTGAATAAAGTCTGCTATTCTTTATATAACTTATTTTTGGGGAGGATTAAAGGAGTGAAACTTGGAGAAGTTTCAGATAATACATTTAGTAATATTATCTACAGGATCAAAGTATTCCAATAATTGAATAATTTCATAAATTGAAGAAGTCTCGGGAAGCATTATCAGGTTCTATGTGATGGTTGGTTGATGGTCATGATTTAATGTAAAGTTTTATTATCTCTCATATATTTTTGGGAGGAAGGAAGGGCAAGGATGGAGAGTTCAAACCTCTCTTGATATTGCAGGATTGTATCTTCCTCTTGGAGGTTTATCCCTCCCTTTACATTTGTAATTTGTAGCTACCTTTGGAATTCATTACATCCCTTGAACAATAACTATTGATTATTTCTCATATATTGTGCATGGTGTATTGTGGTGTATTGGTGTAACTCTTATACTATTGTTCATTGCTCATTGGATATAATTGAATCGCTTAAGTATAAGTTGAAAATGTTTGTAAATTGTGCTTGATATTGATTCACCCCCCTCTTAGTATCAACAATTGGTATCAGAGCAGGTTGCCTTCAAAATAGTTTAATCATTGGAAGGAAAATCCTGAGCAGAGATGGATGACCATGAGCACATTTCAAATGGGATTCAAAAATTTGATGGAAGAAATTATGCATACTGGAGTGACAGAGTGAAAAATTACCTAACGGCTTTGGGAGTAGACATGTGGTACTCAGTTGTAAATGGCTATGTAATCCCAAATAATTCTCCAACCGATCAAAATGAGAAGAAGCTTATGAGTTGTAATTCAAAAGCTAGACATGTTATTCTAGCAGCATTGGAACCAACCATTGCTATCAAAGTGATGGGCTACAATACTGCTAAGGAGATATGGGACAAACTCAAGAGCATCTACGAAGGTGATCCAAAAGTTAAGCAGGTCAAGCTTCGACGACATAGAGAGGAATTTGAAAATTTGAAGATGAATGAAAAGGAAGATATTGCAACCTATTTTGTTATATTTTATGAAGTTGTTAATTCTATCGAGGATTAGGTGAAGAGCTCAATGAATCCTTGGTTGTACAAAAAGTGTTGAGATCACTTCTCTTGAAGTATGATGCTAAGTTCTCTACCATTGAAGAAACTAGGGGCTTGACCAAAATGACAATGGATGAATTACATGGGTCTCTTACAACATATGAAATGAGAACAGGTATAGAAAGTGACCAATCAAACAATGAAGCAGCCTTTAAATCCATAAAGAAGACAAAATACAAGGATAACAACCTTGATGACGAAATAGAAAATTTTGTAAGAAGGTTCCAGAAGGGAAGTGGAAGATACAAAGGTAAGTCTCCTCTCAAATTCCTTAACTGTGGTAGAATAGGATATATTTTTGAAAACTGCTACTATAAAAAGAGAAGTCTCAACAATAAAAAGAGATTCTACTCCAAGGATGATGACATCTCCTTAGATGAGAGTGATGAAGAATATAATGATGGAGGAGAAGTCCTCTTCATAACCCAAGAAACCCAGGATGATGATCACAAGAATTCTAAAGAAGAAGAAATCATTTGTGAAGAAGATTCAGATGAAGAAACCAACCTTGATTCATTTTGGAGTTTACAAAGACAATGCAGAGATTGAAAAAGAAGATGAGAATATTGAAAAGTTGAAGCATGTTGAAACTTAAAATAGCAATCCTAGAAAAATAAACATAATACTAAAACGTGAATTGAGTAGTTGTGAAGAAGAGAATTACAAGCTTGAAAAGACCATTAATAGCTTGAAGAAACAGTTAGAAGATTATGAGAAACTGAAAGCAAAATTGGATCACACAAAAGGGGAGCTACTATTGACAACAGAAAAGTTGAAGAAGTTCAAAAAAAGCACTGAAAAATTAGATGAGATCCTTAACAGTCAAATATCTCCAAATGACAAGACAGGACTAGGATACAATGACAGTTTGAAGACAACAAAACAAGAGAAGGAAGTTGAAAATGATGAAACCAACACTCCAGAACAAGTCGAACAACAAGATAGAAGACTAGAATTCAGAAGGAATGAGACATCAAGAAGATCCTCTCCCATCAGGTATGAAAGAAATCATTATGAAGGAAACTATAGAATAATATATCGTGAACCCAGATGGACCACACCACAAAAAAGATCACTTATGCCCAGGTATCAAAATTTCTTTCTTGGACATTGTTATACTTGTGGAAATTTTGGACACAAGGCAATCAATTGTAGAATCAATGAAAGGAATAATTATGCAAGTTGTACATGAATGGTGAAAATAGTAGATATGGAAATGTTCCTAGACCTTTCAACATAAATTATAATTCATTTGACCCATTAATGGATCAAAATATTGTATGTTACAAGTGCAATAATCTTGGTCAGAAAGAACGAGATTGCAGAGAGATGAAGGAAGATAATCATATGCCAAATGTTTGCATACCAACTACAACATGGAAAAGGAAAGAAATTCCACACAATGAAAATTGTCAAATAACATTGGTCGCTAAAGAATGAAAAGAAGAAGATGAATGGTTCATATATAGTGGGTGCTCATCTCATATGATCAGAGATCAAAGAAAATTTGTTAGCTTGAAGAAAAAGGGTGGAAATGTTGCATTTGGAGATGACTCATCTACCAAAATACTTGGAAAAGGAACTGTAAAGCTTGGAAGTGAAAATGTAAAAGCAGGAAAAGTCCTATTGGTTG
>SNQJ01S0030828.1:70881-104241 GCA_010110895.2 Picea sitchensis
GTCGGCCCTGCCAGTTGTGACCTTTCACACGTGCCAGTCTGATATCAATAAGAGGCTAGCACCTCACTTCAAACACAACTCACTTTCTCATTCTCTTATGAGGCAAGCTGCAATTACTAGTTGGAGAGAGGAGAAGAAGGGTGGTGCATCTCTTGGGGAGGACTTTCTGTATCGGTTTGAGTTATCTCTTGAACATTGTATAAGCTATTTATGATAAGGAAGTTTTTGCTAGGTTTTCTTCCCCTAGAGGGTTACCCAGGATAAATGTTGTGTCTCTTGTGAATGTGTATTTCTCAATGATCTTGTTCTTATTATTCTCTTATCTATTGAAATGCAAAGAACTATAATAATGGCATAAACATTAACACATAGGGAGTTTTATCACTGTTATTTTTTAGCATTCCTTTGTTCTGAATATGAAATGTTGTATGTACTACTTGTACCCAAAAGATATACTTTAACTTGGAATATTTCAACATGGTTCTGGCCATTTCCTGTACTATTATGTTCTTCCTTTCGACAACTCCATTTTTTTGAGGTGTCCTGGTTGTTGAGAACTGTCTCTTTATCCCATGTTCACTACAAAAATCTATGAATTCCTTTGATGTAAACTCTCTTCCATTGTCTAATCTCAAACACTTGATTTTTTATTCTGTTTTAGTTTCAACAATTTCCTTGTATATCTTGAAGTGTTCAAATGCCTTTGATTTCTTCCTGAGAAAGAAAATTGCAGTCATTCTTCTGTAGTCATCAACCAGTAACATAAATTATTGTTCTTCATTCAATACCTTTGTTCTTGTTGGTCCACATAGATCTATACATACAATATCTAGTGGTTTTGTTGTGGAGTACTCCTTATATTTGAACTTGGTCCTAGTTTGTTTTCCCTATAGACGATGCTTGCATAGAGTATTTCCTCGCTTCGAGATCTCGGGAATTTCTCTTACTACTTCCTTTCTACTGATTTTGACCAGATTATCAAAGTTTATGTGACCCATTCTTCTATGCTAGAACCAACTTTCATCATTCGTTCCTAGGAAACATATTTTCTTTCTAATTTCAATTAGTACATATATGTTTCTTGGAGTTCTTACCATTGTAGCTACCAACTTGCTTGATCTTACTTTCCTTATCTCACATTTCTTTGAGTCAAACATAATTTTTTGTCCTTGATGACACATATGACTTACACTTAGAAGATTGTGCTTCATGTCTTCAACTAGTATAACATTTTCTTCCCTGGCATCCTTGTTTCCAAGCTTGATTGTGCCTCTTCCTATAATTATGGATGATTTTTCATTCCCAAATGAAACTGATCCATCTCTTTCCTTCTTCAATGTTAGAAACATGTCCTTATCACCTTTCATATGCTTTGAGAAACCATTATCAACATGCCATCCACGTTTCTTGTGTTGAGCTTGCAAGGTGAGTGTGCATTCTTCAATGTTGAATTGATCATGCTTATTTATCCATATCCTTTGTGGTTCCTATCTATGATTGTTGATATTTTGTTGTGATTATCTAGGAGGAACAATCAATCTACAATATTTGGCCATGTTTCCAAGTTTATTGCACTTGTATCATTCTACTTCAACGCTCAAGGATTCAAATCGGTTGTAGCTTCTACTATGTGCTTCGTGAGACCTTCTTGGATAACCATTTCTTGTGTATCCTTCATAGTTGTTTCTATTCTTGGTATTGGCTCTACAATTCACAACTTTATGTCCACAATTATTACATGAATAAAATAAACCAAGAAAAATAGTTTAATACCTAGGGTTGGAAGATATTTTGAATGGTGGTGTTCTTCTTCTTCTTGGGTTCTCTCTATTGTTGGCTACTGTTGATTCTGAATTCTAAATATTTTGGGTGGAGTGCCTCTATAGTCTTGTTCTTTTTTCCTCTTGCATTCGTCCTTATTAGGAGAGCCTCTGACTATTTCTGCATCATTTCTTTGTTTTGTTGTCTTGTATCTTGAGACTTTCTCTTTCTGGTTATATCCTAGTCCGGATTTGTCATGGTATGGCCTTTGACTGCTAATGATCTCATCCAATACTTTGGTGTTGTTATGAAACACGTCCTTCTTCAGAATATTTTTTCTTAGAGTGACTATTTCTTCTTCCAAGCCTTCGATCATTTTGTCCTTTTCATCTAATTGACCTCTGAGTGCTTCTTTAATTATTTTGTCTTCTTCTACTTGGATTTTTAACTTCATGATCATTTGATCGAATTCTTTGGAGTTGGAATTTTGAGATCCTTCTTTCTCTTTTAGTTATGTCTTGAGTGACTTGATTTTCTTTCTTTCAATCCTTAGCTCTTCTAGTGCACTAATTAATTCTTCTCTGAGATCGACTTATCCTTCTTCTTCGGAATCATCTTCGAAATATTCTAATGCCATGAATATTAGTCTTTCTGTATCACCGTCACTATATTCATCCACATCTAATGATGAACTGTCTTCCTAGGTGTAGAGACTTTTCTTGAATAATTTCTTTTTTTTTCTTCTACCCTTTTGATTTTTCGTTTTCTTTTTAGGATCTTCTTCTTCATCACTTTCCTTGTTCTTATGAGTAAATTTAGAATCAAAATGACCAATACCACCACAATTAAAAAATTTCAATGGAAGCATACATTTGTATTTGTTGGTTCCTCTTTTCAACTTCCTGATGAATTTGGTCATTTCTTCATATTCTTCTTAATCATCGCTGCAGCGACAATTTGAGTTTGGATTTTGTTTGTTATTATTCTTTGTCTTCTTGGATGCCTTGAATGTTGCTTCCTTCATGATTGGGTTATCTTTATCTATCCTCATCTCATAAGATGTGAGTATCCCATGTAACTCATCCATTGTCAATGTATCTAGATCCACCCTTTCTTCTAGAGATGAAATATTTGAATCAAATCTCATTGGTAGATATATTAGTACCTTTTGAACAACAACATGTTCTTTCATCTCATATCCCAATCCTTTGATACCATTCACTACTTCATCAACTCATAGAAACCAAGCTGCAATGTCTTCATCTTCTTTCATATTCAATTGCTCGAACTTGGCTCTAAGATTTTTAAGTTTAGCTCCCTTGACTTTGGCATCTCCTTCGTAGATGTTTTGAAGTTTGTCCCAAATTTATTTTGTGGATTCACAGTGCATGACCTTGACATGTATTGATTTATTCAAACCATTTAGAATACTATTTCTAGCCCTTGAATCGTTTTCTTCAAGCTTCTTTCCATCCTTGTCTGTCGAAGGAGTGGATGGTGCTTTGTATCCATCTACTATTACTCTCCATACATCAAATCCTTATGTATTCACATAAGTTTTCATCCTTCTACTCTAGAAGACACAATCTTAGTCGTCAATTTGTGGTACCCCAATATTAGAGTAATCCATGATCTCATTCTAGTGATTAGACTCCTTCTTGAAGGACTTACTTCGATACCAATTATTGGAATACTAAGAGGCGGGGTGAATTAGTATGAGAACTTTTATTACTTTTAACCACAACATGTATTGTTTAAATTTATGAGTAGTTCATCAATAACATTCAAAAAATCATGAACAATATAAATAAACAGTGAACAATGAGAAACCACACAAGTACACAGTACACCAGAATTTTACGTGGAAACCCAATGTGGGAGAAAACTATGGAATATTTTTCTTATATGTCAAAAGAAATACATTCATAGGAAGCACCAACTTCCTTATTTTCCAGCTACAATTGGAAGGAGGCTCCAACCAGAAATAAGCTCCAACTCCCCAATTCTTCGGCACCAAATGAAAGGAGGATACAACCCCCTTTCCTTTCCCTGTCCAACCACCTAGAAATATAAATGTATAGACAACCTATCACTACCACTGAATCAATCAACCTATTATTGATCTATCATTGTCACTGCTTCTATACTCCATCAACTCCACTCAAACCCTTATGCCAAAAATCCTCATTCCAAGATCCTTAAGAATGTCTTCCAAATCAAATAATCATTAACTACTAAGGCTTTTATGTGATGGACTTATACAAAATATAGATACTAACATACAAAATAAACTATACCTCTCAACATGTAGCTGACATGATGGATTTTATCTTCAAATATTTAGTTTTCTCAACAAATATGTTCCATGTTCTCTATAAGTTCATGGATGTCCATTCGTTGTCCCACTATGGCTTGTGGATGTCCATTATTTGATTCCTTTACAAATTGTGGATTTCTTTGCTTCTCCGAGAGTCTGTGTTTTCCTTCACTGAATCCTGTGGATTTTCACACTCTTCCTTCATTGCAACTCACAGATGTCCATGCTCTTACTTCTCTAACAGTAAGCTCAAATTCATCCCTTTGGCTCCTGCAACTTCTCTCTTCAATGAACTTCGTTGCCTCACACTCATTGCTTCATATTTGCCAATAATACCTTCCCATAACAGTTTAAAACATATATATTCAATGTGCTCAATAGGTGATAATAAGAGTCTCTTGAAGTCTTATTTATACTTTCCAAGTGACTTTCTTTAGGGATTAGCTTGTAATTTTTTTACCCCTTTTCCTTATTTTAGGGCTAACCCACACTTTCTTGTTGCAACCACTTTACCCTTAATTAAATTCTTGTTGCAACTACTTTACCCTTAATGAATGACTCGTAACTACTTGTTGGCTTGTTGACCTTCTAGGGGCTTCTATATCATTCTTCAGGGTCCTCCAACTTTACAAGGCCATAAATCCTCAACCGTGAGGAACCAGGTGGCTTACCACATGTCGTTAGAAATGGATTGATACGCATTATCCATCTATGAATAAGTTATGTGCATATACATTGTCCTTCATGTCCTTTTTCCTCGATAAACTTTGGGTTCCATAACCATACCTTAGGGGCTTCCTGACTTCTTCAAGGGTTGACATCAATGACAACCAATCTTTCAACACCATAGTGGTCTAAAATATCATTTTTTAGCAACCTACTTTGAATGTTAGGAAGATAAGATGGTTGTAATTTTTTAAGTGAGTATGACTTTGACATCAAGTATATCAAAGTAAAAGAAAACAAATTTGTTGATGCACTCAGCAAATGAGTACATCTCATGCATGCTACAACCATTAGTATGCATAGTTTAGATTTAAAGAGAAGAATTTTAGATGTTTTTGTCACTACAAGGAAAAGACCTTTTAGCATAGGTTATAGCGAAGGTTTCTAGTGTTACAAAATTGGCAAAAAATTTCAAAAAAACCTTTGCTACAACATCTATTTTCGATAGTGGATGTTTTTGCGGATACTATAACGAAAGTTGATTATAATTAAAAATATCTGGGTGATCGGAGGTGTTAGTGGATGTTTACAAATCTGTGCGTTTGTATAAGGCACAAGCACCGATGTGTACATAAATCTACAACATCGGTGTTGTACACTTAACGTCAAACACTGAGGTAGTAAAATATGCAAGCATCGAGGCAGTTAAATATTTAATCATTGGGGAATTTTTCTTATAAGCACCAAGGCTTTAATAGTAAAACGCACCAGGGGAGTTAAAAGTAATTAATCACTGGGGATTTCTACATAGAATGCACCTATGCATTATTAACAAGAAGGCATTGATGTTGTATAAAATAATATGCATCGATGCGTTACCGGGAAAACCCCCTGGCGCATTAAAAATCGAAAGCATCGGTGATTTGCAAAGTAACAAACACGCCCTGATGCTTATCAATAACACAATAGTGTTGATGCATATTAATAACACAGAATCATTGGTGCTTCGTATAATCTTAACGCACTAAAGGCCATTTTTTTAATATAATTTTTCGTATTAAACTAATATTGAAACCAGTGTTAATTGATTACAAAAATGCACCGGTGTGAATTTCATATGAAATGCATCGGTGAGTTTTAATATTAAACGCATCAATGAGATTAATAATTAAAATACACCAAGAAACATCGACCTATGATAGTGCAATTATTGTTATTTTTTAATTCCATTATTTATCAAAAAAATTACATATATCTTATATTTTGATTAGTGAATTTGGATATGATATTTGGATTAATGTGTTATATCATCAGATTTTGCATATCTTCATTATAATATTTAGTCATCCATATATTCAATCAGCGATGTAACATTTCACAGCGACATTGGACAACGCAATAGAATAAATTAAAACATATTTTATTATATGAATAAGAGGGTCTTTGTCGTACAAAATGGGACACTTATCAGTAATCCCTTGTCTTTCAATTGGGACACTATGTCAATTACATTAAACAAAAATGTATGATTTTCACAGACAATTATTTCAAAAAAATGCAATTGCTATCCAAATATATTGGTCATCATTCTTCACTGGAACGATTGTTAGTGCTCGAGCTACTTCCATTACTTGGGTTATTTCGATGAATATTTGGTCGATTGCCTCTATTGTTTTGTTCTTCTTCAAGTTCCATCTACAAACATAAAAATAAATTGAAACGAGTTTATCTACATTGGTGAGAATAATGAAAATTGAAATAAATAATATACATGAATGTAAATTGAAAACAAACATACCTCCAAAGAAAGAATTGACTCATGAATCATACACATATGTTCAAAATCAAATCTCATGCCTTGTTTCAACAATTGTTTTGTTGGTTGAGTTCCATACTTTGTTTCCTGTAAGTTTTATACCCCATAATAAATCATAGATTTAATATAAAGTATTATTTTTGTTTCATTAATTAAAAAATGACAGAAGTAAAACAAAATAGATTATACTTACAAATTCCACAATTAACTTTTGATATGCCAACATATACTCACAACCCTTAATTAACCCAATATGAATCATTTTTTTTTATGTCTCTTATTTGTATGTTAGCACCTGTTTGAAGACATTCAAGGATGGTTGTTGTAAAACAACTTAAAATATACAAAAAAAAAAACTCAAGTTGTTATAAGGAAATAACAATTACTCACAAACTTTGTTATCAAACCTTTTCTTCTGTAACGACCCCTCAGTCGATACAACAATATGCGGTGCAAAGCAATTGCAAAATGCCCCTTTTATTTTATTTTTATTATATATTTTTTTTCAATTCAATCATAAATTTATTGCTTAGGACTCAATCATCGCATAGTAACCAGTCTTTAACTACAATAAAAAAATATAACAATCTTCAGGCATCATCATATTTTTCATTCAAGGTTTTAATAATCCAATAACTTATCTAAGCTCTTATTTTTTTCCAAGTCAATCAAGCAAGGAACCATACCATATAATGGGGACTTCTATCTAGTTTATTCTTCATTAAAAACAAGACTAGACGAGTTGATTAGAAGATTATGTTTCTTATTTAAGAATGATCCCTTCATAATCTCGATTATAATTTCATTGGAACAATTCTACTATAATCTGGAATTTAAAATAAATACATCAACTCTACTATAATCTGGAAATTAAAATAAATTTAAAAATATAAGAGTTGAACTGTCCAACGAATCCAAATTCATGTATTTGGATTATATCATTTTTTAAATTCTAGACATTAAATTTTCTTTAATTAAGTTTAAAGTTATTTCCCAACATTTTCATTTCATCACTTTCTTTGATTGATAGTGGAGATAATGAGTTCTACAATTACATCCAATTCTAATCTAGCATGCACCTATATGCATTCATTGATAAATTATAAGGTGCTACTTTTTATTCTCTTGATCAGTGTCTCCCTTTTGGGCTGTATAAACCTAGCATTTTTATTCAATTTTAATGGTTTCCTTAATATATAATTCCAAGGTATTCCAGAGTCACTAGCTTCAGCCATTCCTATTGACTAGATAGTTACCGTGTTGTTTTGGTCAAATGGGGGAATTGCTCAAGTGTATCCTGGAAACGTGATTCTGCCAGTGATTGAAGTTTGTCTTCCTAAAGAGAAATCATGAAAAAAATTTGTTTTCTACCAGATTTTGGAAGCATAAGTTTTAGACAGTGGGAGGCCAAGCATATTTGAACATATGAAAATATGGCTTGTTGGAAATTCAACAATACCAATACTCAAAACAAGGTTTCAAACACAATTTACACATGGGACTCCCACAGGTGAAAGATAAAGTGATAGATTTCAAGTACATTTACATAGTAGCTTCTGATTGGATGGCGTTGAAGTTTATACCACAGTACAAAACTTTCCTAGTTCCATCCACACATTTGTATTTCAATTTTATTGTGAATTATAATCTATCTGGCATCAAACAATTACCCTCTTACACATTCAATATATACAATGATTAGTTAATATAGAGATTCCAATAAAAATCCCTTGCATACAAGAGGCTGAACTTATTAGTTGGTAGACATCTTTAGAATCTATCAAGGATTTTAGTTTTATACTGAATTGATTTACCATAGCCATCCCCTCTCATATAATTTCCAACGATTCCCATTACAAGAAAGTTGAAGCACTTCATCTTTGAAACAATGTTTGATTTTCGATAATTTATGGGCCATAAAGCAACTCCAAAATGTGGAGATATTTATAGGCCACAAAGAAGCTCATTAAATTCCTATGGTCATTCAACACTAGGCAAGCCAATGTAGAAACAATCTTCCTGGATGATTTTCTCATGAATCTCTGCACAATCTCGACATGAGTAAACCACCAAATTTCTCAAGGTAATTATAATCACTTGTTTCACATTTGGTCACTTACATTCCCACGATAGCTTACTACAAAACCCTCTCAACATCTGATGTCTGCCTTGCCCCAATGCTCCGACGACATAATAGGACAAGATCAGGTTGGTACATGTGTATAGAGATAATTAAAACTACAGGAAAACTTTCATAGATTTAAATAAATGCATGCCCCTTTTGTCAATATAATACGATTTTATTATTATTTAATTTAGGCAAATATCATTGACGTTGCGAATTAGACCTACAAGTGCAATTAAAAATGAATTTATAGGGAGTACAATAGCATTAATCGTATAGCAGTATAGAAGTAATTTCAATGTACGCAATAATGAATTTGTTGGGCAATCAAGAACAAAATTTGTTGAGTAAATATACAATCAAACGCAGGGCCTTTAATGCTTAATTTCACTATATACAAAAATGGAATCGTTGGTAAATAAAAGACGAATTCCAGAGAGTAAAAACAACAGTAATATCATAGAAATAAATAAGTACTTCTGCTGTAAAAAAAGGATTTGATGGGAAAATAAATTACCCTTGACTTTATTATCCATGCACAAGAAAGCAGGGCATTTTAATCTAAATATTTAACACCGGAGTGAAAGACAATCAATTTGTCTCCTAGACGACTTCTCAGGAACGGACTAATAACTTAAATGATAAAGGAACAGAAGATAAAAACGTAATTTCTTTGTATTAAAACAATAAAAACGTAGAGTAAAATAAATAATGACCCGAGACCAAACACAATCTTTTTCTTTTAACAACATCTATGCAAGAGATCTTTCGAAAATAAAGAAATGTATGAATAATAAATTGAGATATTATTTAATAAAAAATATATCCATGTGTACCGTATCCAAATGAGAAGAACTAGAAGACATTGTCCCATGCATGCTCCATCCAACTCCCGCTTGCCAACCGATGTGACCTCACCGGTACCTCCCAGCCAACGCGAGGGGTACTCTTCTTCCCCATGAGCCCCCCGAGCCATAAAGGGGCCACACACACAATACCATAGAATGATAGCACCCAACTCGCCTCGCAAGGTCAAGCTACCACTCGTTTCCCGAGCTGGGTATCCCAACTCCCACAAGAGAAAGTTCAGTCAAGATAAAATTTCAGCAGCGTAACGTTACGCAAGCCATATGTGATCCATACTCCTCCTCTTCCATCTCTTTTATAGAGTTTCTTAGTCATTAGTTTCCCCAAACCCTCATTAGATTATTTTTTCATTTATTTAATTAAGAAAAACCTCCCCCGTACACATGTCACCCAATCCCCTAGTTGCACCAGAAAATCAAATTTATTAATTAATTAAATATTCCTATTTCCCTCACCCACCTAAAAGCGCTCCTAAAAATGCTCCTCGGTGTCCCATTATTCCCTTACAATTCTTAAATGACTTACCCCTTACTTAATTCCTAGTTGATTTCATAAACATAAAGTTCCAAAGGCTAGATTCCTTACTAAGTTAGACATTCAGTGTTTTCTTTAATTTTCCCCTTTTCTTTAAGTTTCCCTTCTTTTCTTTTAAGTTTCCCCCTTTTTCCTTTTTAACTAAAACTCAATTTAGCAAGGGTAGATAAAAACAACAATTTACCCTTTTAATAAATTTAATCCTCCATTATAATTTTTTTTACTTTAATAATTAAGTTTGAATTTGTTACTCTTGTTTTTTTTTAAACAGAAATGGGTGTTTTTATATATTATCAAAAATTGCTAGAATTCCAAAAAACAACAGGTTGCGGGGTGCTACACATTTTCTAATGTCGTGGTTACAAACGGGCCTTTCTATGCCAGTATAGGAGTTGGTCATTGTGTTGTGCATACTACATATTTTCCATGTGTAAATGGCTATAAAATTGTTCAGTAAAAACATAAATTTACATTTCATGGAAGACCTGTGTTAAGTATGGGGTGAGCCTAGATCGTCCCGGTGTGCTGCTTGATTTTCCTCTTCTTGGATTCCTTCCCCATGGTTCTGAACCTAATTTTCCCCTTCCCAGAAATAGTCAAAGAAGCCTAGAGCCATCAGGATGTGTTGGTCATTGTTGGTTGTTGAATTTAAGGTTGATGGAAGTCGAGATTCGTCTGTGCCTGCTGAGGGTTGCCCAAGCATTGGGTAATTTCTCCTATCTGCCTCATGTTGTGATTAACTCCCCTGAGAAAGATGATCACTTTCTGATTGTGCCTGGTTTCTAGTTGCTGCATTTGATTTTGAATTTCAACCATATTTTTCTGGATTGCTCTATTTTCCTGATGTAGTTCTCGATGTCTCTCTTCTGATCGCTCCTCCAAGCGTTTGCAATAAGTTTGCAGGACTTGAATTTTTGTGTGCATGTCTTCCATAGCGCAAAATGGGCATGTACAAGGGTCTCTGGGTCTGTGTCGCATGGTGTTGCAATGCGCAAGGATAACATAGAGGTTATGCAGGAGGTTGTCGAGAGGGGAGAGCAGGGGAGAATGTCCAGAGCCGAGAGGGTAGTTGAGCTTGGCGGGTGGGATGAAAAAAAGAGCATGAATCCATATGGGCTTTGAAATACCGTTAATTGTTGGAGGATCCATCATTTCCCATGAACGATGGAGGATTTGCATCAGGTGAGGGAGTCGAGCTAAAGCAGGAGAAAGGTTGTTCATCATCTGGTGCTTCATATGAAGATCTTGGTAATAAAGGGGGTGAATGTGAGGGGAAGGGAAGGAGTGGGGGGAGAAAGAAAGGCATTGGAGGGAGGGGCACATGTTCAGGCTGCATTCCAAAGGGGGAGGGGTACAAAATGGACAAAGAGGATATTTCGAGGAATTAGAAGGCGGATGGGGAGGGGGTAGGTGGGAATGAGGAGGTGGGGAGGGGGATGGGAGAGTAAGGGAAGAAGGGGTTGGGAAGAGGGGGATGGGAGAGTAAGGGAAGAAGGGGTTGGGAAGAGAAGTAATGGGAACAGGGGGGGTAGAACTGAAACTTATGGTTTGAAGGGGGGACAAAGAGACCGAAATAATTAAGGTAGCCACACATTAGAAAGAATTTGGTTGGTGAGAAGGTTTCTCTGTTCTAGGTTTTTTGATGCCTTTTCCATAGTGTATTCTTCTGATTTTTTCTTTCGCAAGATGTGGAATAAGCCCAAGCTCAAAAAAAACAAATTGAGCAAGTTGATAGCTGAGGATATACTTTTGAGCGACTCTTTTGTCGGTCTGGACATGCCCTGAAGTTCCTTTATGATAATTTTGGAGTCCCCCAACATAGTTAGAGTTTGAATATTCATCTCATGGGCAAGCTTCAGTCCCATGTAGGCTGCGAGGATCTCTATTTTATTATTTTTTGTCTTCCCTAGACCCCGGGAGTAATCGACTATTTTTTTCCCCTCAAAATCGTAGATGACTCCCCCCGCACCTTCCACCCCTGGGTTTCCTGTTGATGCCCCATAGAAGAAGAGAAAGAAGGAATGTTGTTGGTATTTCCACCGTGAGAAGTTTCTTTTGTCAAGGAGAAGTTGCCACTCTTGTTGTTTGGGGGCCTGCCTGGGGGTGGTAAGGATAGTCTTTGATGGTCCCCGAATGTAAGCAACCCAGTCTTCTTCACTTGGATCCAGGATACCAGGGGGGTTGAAACCAACTGTCTTGGCTCTAAAAACTTCTGAAATTAGGCCACATACCTTGGAAAATATGTTATGCATTGGGGGGAGTTTCTCACGTAAGATGTCTTGATTACAAGCTAACCAAATATCCCAACAGACAAATTTGGGAATTTGTTTCCAAATAAGGGTGAACTTCTTTTTGTTTTTGAAGCTGCCAGCATATATATGCTTCCAATGGGTAAAAAGATTAATCCAGGTGTCAGGGGGAAGGGGGGAATTGGGGAGGGAGAGGTAGATGAGATTCCAAATATGTATAGCGAAATTTCATTCCATGAAGAGTTGGGTGATGGTTTCAGAGGCTTCGAGGAAAAAGCGACACCTGGAGGGACCCTGGGTGCCCTGCTTGAGGATATTTTAGACAGTTAGAATTTTGTCGTGGACTAGGAGCCAGTAGAAAGTATTGATTTTGGGAAATGAGGGATCATACCATATCTCTTTATAGATTTTGGAGGGGGGGGGGCGCATGGGTTTCAAAGAGAATATGGGTGTATCCTTCTTTGATAGAGAAAGGTTTACCTCCCCAGCTTCGAGAGTCAAGAGTGTAGCGATTGAGAGGGGTGCAACCAGCCAGATTGTTGAAGAAAATGGGGAGGAGGCGGATGAGGATCTCTAGGGGTTAGGTGGTTTCCAGTTTGCCCAATCCTCGTCGTTACTCCATAGGCAGAAATCTTGAAGCTTGAGGAGGTCATTTGCGCAACACCATTCTTTAAAAGGATGGAGGGTCACAAGATAACTCATGGGCTCGTGATTGAGGATATGATCCGACCAAACATTTATTGTGCCTCCATTTCCGGGGGCCCAAGAGAGTTTGGCCTGAATAAGTGGAACTGTGCTTTTGAGGAGACACCATATCGGGGAACCTGGAAGGGTGGGGATGGGTCCCTCTAGGAATCTAATCCTGGGGGGTTGAAAGTACTTTTTTAAGAGGGTTATCTTCCACTAGTCTGGTTTTCCCATTGTAAGTCGCCAAGCCAATTTGGCTCCCAGAGATATATTCATTTTGTCTGGGTCCTTAATAGCCAGACCACCTTTATTGTAGGGCTAGCAAATTTGCTTCCAGTTTATGAGATGGAATTTCTTCGTATTTGTTTTTCCACCTACCTAAATAAAAAATATTATGACTCTGGAGATTTTCTCGAGAATTCTTTTGGGAGCTAAAAGTCCTGAGCATTGGAATATGGAGAGGAAGGAAAGGGCTGATTTAATTAGAACAGTTTTCCCGGCAGGATTGAGCCATTAGCCTCCCCAATTCTAAATTCTCGCTGATATCTTTTCTACAATTGTAATCTAGGATGAAGAGATGTAATGATTGAGGAAAATGGGAATTCCCAAATATTTATAGTAGTTCCAAGTGGTGATGATAGGGAAATCAAAGATTCATGCGATCTGATCTTTTATGTTCCCAAAAACATGCCAGCCATAAATTTTTCACTTTGAGGCATTCAAATTGCCACCTGAAGTTGTGAGGAAAGAGTTGAGGACCTTTTGGAAGCAGTTTGCAGTGCGTATTGTGGTTTCTCTTAATAAGAGGGTGTCATCTGCAAATTGGGAGTGATTTATTTCCTTTACCCCTCTCGCTATAAGAAAACCGGGGAGTTTTCATGTTCTTCATTCTTCTTCCAGCTTTCAACTTAGGGAGTCCACTAGAAGAATGTATATAAAGGGGGAGAGGGGGCAGCCCTGACAAAGGCCTCTACTTGCTTTGAAAAATTTGGTTGGGCACCCATTAAGGAGAGGATAAATCCAAGGGTTGTTGATGCAAGCTTTGATCCAGTTGCTGAAATTCTCAGAGAATCTGTAAGCTTTTAAAACTGAGAAGAGGAAGTTGTGTTTCACCCTATCAAAGGAATTTTCCATATCGATATTGACAACCATGCTGGGAGTTTTGGTTTTATTTCTTGAGTGAATGGCTTCTTGTACCAGGACAATGTTGTTTGTTATCTGCTTGTCTCTAAGAAAATCGGTCTGGTTTTTTGAGATTATATTTGTGAGAAAGGGGTGAGGTGATTCACAATTATTTTGGTGATGATTTTGTAGGAGGAGTTGTAGAGCGAGATGGGATGGAACCGAGAGAAATTGGAGGGATTGGATTCTTTGGGAATGAGGGCTAGGAAGGTGGTGTTGGTTGCTCCTCCGATTTTTTGTTTGTGCAGAGTATAGTTTAGAAATTTTTTCAGATCCCACTTGATGCACCCCAGAAGGATCAATAGAATCTAATTGGAAACCCATAAGGTCCCAGAGCTTTATCTGGCTCTAGACTCCATATTTATTTTACTATTTCTTCCTCTGTGATATCTTGAGTTAGTTGGTTATTTTTTGCATCTGAAACTAATTTAGGGATGTTTGTCATCATGTTGGTGGCCTCCATGTGAGTTTATTCCTCCCTTGGTTGCTGGTAAATATTATTATAATGGTGGTAGGTCTCTTCTTTGACCTATTCATAAGAATCTATTTGTTTCACTGTGCTAGAGGTGATAGATATGACTGTGTTTTTTTTCCTTCGAGATTGAGCTTGCTTGTGGAAAAAGGAGGTGTTTGAGTCTCTCGCTTTTATCCAAAGACTCTTGGATTTCAAATGCCAGTGTTCCTCCTCCCTATGCAGCATAGCCTGAAGGTGTTTCCACACTTATTTTTCCTAGTTCATTAGGGCTTCTGTAACTGCATCAGATTCAATTTTTTGATGAATTTGTCTCAGATGCTCTAGTTTTTCTTGTTTTTCCTAATGGGGGGGGTGTGTAGGATTTTTTCACCCAGTCTTTAAGAGCAAGCTTAACATACTTTATCTTACTTTCCCAGATGAAATTGGGGGAACCTGAGAAAGAGGTGTTCCAAGCTTGTTCGACAAGGGTGGGGATGGTTGAGTTGTCCATCCAGAGCTAATTGAAATAGAAGGGTAGGGGGGCAAATTTCTTAGGGGAGAGGAAGGAAAGAGTGATGGGTTTATAGTATGAGATGGAAGAGGGGAGAATTTGTGAGTATATATCAAGGGGGGAGAGTGTTACTGGATAAATCGGTAGGTGCATACAATAACAGATCTCCCTAGATCCACCTGGATCTAGAACAAAATAGGACAGGACATGACTCTTTCTCTAAGTTTTGGTCATTGAATCTACTACTGAGAAGGAATGAATGACATACCTTTATATCTCTTCCTTAGGTATTTGTTGTTCCTGCTTCACTCCGGTGCTCTTGTGAAATCAGATCCAAGACAACACAAACCAACCAAAGAAAAGATAGCAAAGTATATTCAATGATAACCTATGCATATGATCAAGGAGTTATGCAATAAAATAAGAGTGATTTTATGGGAAAGGGACATGTCGTTGTATTATATTAAACAAAAGTAGAAGATACAACCATATTGCCTTGATGTCACAAGATTCCTTTAAGTGACCCTTGGTTCCAACACACACGCTTGATCTACATTTGCATGAAGAAGATCCAATACAACTTGATGGACCAAATAGAGCCTTCAAGATTCTGTCCAAACAGAGTTCTTCACACAATTCTTTCACCAGTTCTTCATTCAATATTTATTAACCTTTTCCATGAGAAACATTTCAATATATAGGATAAGGAGAAATGGTTAAATGGATGAGGATGATCCCACCAAATCTGAGAAGTCAGTAGGATGCCAACCATGCAAATGCCAACTCATTTTTTAGAAGATTCCCTTCTAGAACCTTTGTGACCTCTTCTCTTTTCCAAGCTTTAAAATAGGTTCACACCCTACCTATAGAGCAGAATGTGAACAATTCACACCCTAAGTATGGGTTGCCTGCGAGAATGAAGGATTTTCGCACCCTATAACATAGACAGCCTGCAAACTCATCTTAAAAATATGCTTTTTGGAAGAAGACAACAGTCACTTTTCTCAGGCAAAAATTCCTTGTGGGAGCCTGGATAAAACACTGTAGAGACATCACCAGAGTGACCAAAATAATGTGTAATAGAATGCCCCCCACAGTATGAGGCCAGAACTTGTGACAACCAAAATACTTTGTAAAATGCATGCGTGTGTCAGAAACAAGGAGCGAACCTAATCGGAAACCTATAAACAACCAAGCATCTGCAAAATATAATGTCAGTTCTGAGGTAGGCATTCCCATGCTCAGATCACAAATGAATGGAATCATAAACATAGGCCATGGCCACCAATCATACACCATGGATCCATTTCGTCAAAACGCTACATAGCCACCAAGAATACACTATGGATCTGCGTGAGAAGACTAGAATTAAGACATAGCCACACAACATACAAAGTGGATCTATGTGCCGATACAAATCATACATACTCCTATGGTAGCCTAGATCAAAAATATGAGACCCAAGGTATTCAATCCCATTACCTAAAAGTACGAATCTAGCCACTTGATTACATGTGTTGAAGTCGAACATGGTAGAAACCACTTGATTATCGGTCATTGATGAAGACCATTAACAAGTGTGAGGGAAATCACCATTGATGTCAATGACTCCCAAGGTACTGAAGTACAATCCGAACGAATGTGAATGAATGAGATGAAGTCGAGCACTCGGCGGAATCTCTCGATCAGGGATCAATGATGTGAAACCCCTATCGAGAGCGAAGAGACCTGCCATTAAGGCATGTAGGTTCTAAGGTACTAAATGATTTCTAAGTCTCATTCCTGGATAATGCGTTGGAGTCGACGGAAAAAGACTCATCACAGGAGGGTCTTGATGTATCCCCCATCAATGACACGAAATAAGTAACAGATTTTGAGGGTGAATCAAAGTATGAACATGGGTTGAAACGAACATAGGGATGGCCAACATAGTAAAAATGGACAACTACAGATGGATGACTCAATAGATGGATTGTTTGAACTTCTCTTGAACATATGAATGACACAACCAAGGACTTGGCAACACTGAATCAAAGACAACCCAAGATACGGCCTTGTAGCAAGTCGAGCAAGAGACAAATGGATTTCCCAACCCATATTAAAATGATGAATAGGGGGTGTCATGTTCAAGAGTGACTCTTACTTCCATTAATACGAATATGAAAACATATCCCTTTCCCAAAATTTCCCCCATTATTTTTGGTGAGTACCTCTTTATTTTTACACAAGCTTGACGAGGATAACATATGCTTGTTGATGTAAGCTCGTCCTTTGGATGAGTCCTTTGGAGTATATTTAACGAACCCTAGGAAGGAGTGGTTCAGTCCCATTATGGGTCTTACGATGTTTGTTTAACAAGTACAAGGATAGAAAACTCGGGGGTTTTTCAGTCTAAAAAACACTTAAAGAGAACTCTCTCATTTCTTTTCTCGTAAAAGAGTTTGACGAGACCGAAAAAGTGATAAACTATCGCCCGTTGAACGTTTTCTTCAAATACTTTAACGAGCGTGAAAAGAACAAGATCGCTCGGTAATATTTTCATTTTTATGGAGCGTGAAAAGAGCTTAAAAGATACTCCCTTACGTTCATCGTTTTCATGTTACAATGACGAGTACGAAAATATGAGAAAAAGTGTACTCGGTTACGTTCTCATATATTTTTGAGCACGAGAACGAACGAAGACTGAGATCGAGGTTTTTCCTACAAAAACCCTAAAAAAGTAGTCGTACATGCGACAAAAAATAAAAAACACTCGTACCCTGTCGTTCGGACTTCAAAGTTGCTATATCTGCAAAAAAACATACTCACAAGGTTATTAGGGTATTAGGTTTTTTAAGAAAAGCAATAAAAATAATATAAAAAATCAATAAGAAATAGTAAAAGTGAATAAATATAGGTAAAAAAGTCTTTTTTACCATTTCATTGTTACTTTGCCAAAAACTTGTTCAACATACCTCATTTTCCCCCAAATTTCTTTTCTCGATTGTGGGAGGCACAAGCGATCATTCAACAAATGGTTTCAGCCAACGAGGTAATCTCTTGATTTTCCAACTTTTCCATGGTTTAATTTTGATTTTTATTGGCAATTTTTTAGAGTTTTGAGTCCATTTTAGGGTCGGTATATGCACTCAAGCATTCTCACAAGTGGGCTTCAGGGCACCTGCGAGAATCTCGCACTGTGTAAAAGGTTCACCTGCGAGGGCCGAAAAATAGATTTTTGTGTGTGTTTTGCTCAATAAAAAAATATGCAAGAGTTTAAAACAAGTTGCTTACCTCCCTCTCATGGCTCTATTGCAGGTGTTGACCATCACAATGTTGGAATGGAGAGAAAGAGAACATGAGGAGGATGATGTCATAGTCGGAAATGACCCGGGTACAGTCACTGCCCTTCGAGAATGTGGGCTCTTAAAAAAATTTAGGATCTCAGGCATGAGAGCCCAACTCAGGTTGTTAGAATACCTATTCCACATGTGGGACGTGGATCAACAGTTATTTCATGTGGGAGTCCATACACTGACACTAGATATCAAGGATAACTATTTTCTGACAAGGTTGTCATGACGTGGATACCATGCTAATTTGACCAGAGGTAGAGGCGGCAAACTTCCTATGAGCGAGTATGTTCACCAATATTGTGTTCCCGAGGCAGAGAGAAGGGTAAGGTTTCCATTTGGGGGGTCCAAGAAATGACCCTACGGAATATCTTGTTTACCATTGCACGCATGGTTGGGAGCATGGCTCCACACATGGCTCTCTAGAGCTATTTCCAATATGCCATAGAGTACAAAGAGCCTTGGGTTTTCAACTGGTCGGACGTAGTTCTCCGCAGTATGAAGAGACAACTGACAAAGTGAAGAAAGGGGTGACTTGAAGCAATTTGGGTATGGGTCACTTTTGGTGTCATTCTTCCTCGAGAGGATTCCACTGCTGCAACTACAAGTTGATTGGGGTTTATCGTCCCCACAGGATCCGAGGATGCTGAGGTGGTGTAACCTCATGGCTCAACACATAGCAGGGCCTAAAATCAAGTATAATGATTCATTTTTTGACTGGTTGAGGCCCCAGATGCTGATGATCGACGACTATGCATATGCCGGTTTGGATTTCCGAGGGGATCCAGATTTGGTCCTGGCTGAGGACGCTTAGTGGGGTGACTTAGGTGAGAAGTACACATTTTGTTCTTTTTAATTTTTTTTCAAATTTTATTATATGAAATGTTTTTATGTTTATCCAAGGACTAATAAAAAAATTTATTTTTGATGACACAGATGTGGGGCCGTATCGACCTCTAGGAATGTCTCCCATTCAAAGGCAAGGAGAAGTGGCTCCAGTGGTGAGATGGGATGTCGAAGACTACGAGGCAGTGGAACAGAACTTAAATGGGTTGACCGCGGATGTCCCTGACATTGCTATTGGGGAGATCCCGAGATGTTACCAGCGCCATACTATGGGCGTGTCTGAGTCTCTCAGTCGACTACTCCGTAGGGTAGCCCGAGTAGTTGTGTGTTATTGTGAGCGTCATCCGTGATGCTATTTTGTAGAAGCTATAGGCTTCGTATTTTGAGATTTTGATCCTTGGACAGAAACTTTTTGTAAAAACTTTTGATCGTTATATACATATATACAACTTCTACCTACTTATTTTATGTTGTGTTATACATGTGATGTGTGATTGGTTTATAAATGTCCCAAATGTCTGTCTAACACATTGTTAGCTAAGGCATCAGTCAATGTATTTAGACATCTAGGAATGTGTTGATATTCGATATAATCAAAATAACGTTCCAAGAGGCGAATTCGTAAATATACCCGTAATAAAGTAGGACTTCGGATAGCACAGACACTACTTAACTGTAGTACTACTAGATGTGAATCGATTCATATAACCAAGTGGCGGATATCAAGTGAAATAACATCAATCAACAATTTGATGACAGTGCTATATTATACAATATTATTGGTCGCACGACYGAGGCACACACCTTGTAGACTGATAAGTTYGTTTGTAGGGGCATAAATTTCCCATGCAATAGAAGAAAGGTTCTGAGTACTACAACTAGCGCAATCGGCAAAGCCAATGTGGGGTAATGAATCTTCTGCTACATTTTTCGTCTTAGAGCAGGGAATGTCACATATCAACTCAACAAACACCATGGATTTCTTGGACTTAGCACGTTCGAATTCTAAGTCAAACTCCTGGAGTATTGCGATCCATTTGGAGTATTTTCCCCCTAGCAATTGGCATGTAAGAATGTGTTGCATAGGGTTGCAGTTAGAAATTACCATAGTCTTGTGAAAAAGGATATAGTGCCAGAAACATTGAACAACTTGGATGGATGCCAAGGCCAGTTTTTCAACATGTAAATACTTGGTTTCGGTAGTCATGAGACTCCGACTCAAGTAATAGATGACATGTTCATCATGAGAATCATCCTCCTGGATGATAACCATAGCGATGGTATAGTCCAAGGCTGCGAGGTAAAGGAAATAATCCCGACTGTAATCAGGTGGGAAGAGTAGTGGGGTATGTGTCAAAGATAGTTTCAAAGCTTCGAAAGCTTTGTCGGTAGTGGTATCCCATACGGACTCAGAACCTTTCTTGAGCAGTCGCGTAAATCCAAGAGTTAGCTCAGCATAGTTCGAGATGAAACAACGAAGAAAGTTTACCTTCCCTTGCAAACTTTGTAACTGGTGAAGTGAGGAAGGAGGAGGGAGATTGAGAATCACCTCAACCTTCAAAGGATCTACCCTAATCCCTTGATGTGAAACAATAAATCCCAGAAGTCGGTCGGATTCTACGCAAAAAACACATTTGTGGGGATACAAGCGTATATGGTAAAACCAACATCGAAGAAAAATGGCGTGGAGGTGTATTGGATGATCTATACGGTGCATGGAATGAGCGGGTAAGTCATCGAGATATGGCTGCACAATGTGCTTTATATCAAGGAAGGCGTAAGTCATAGCACGTTGAAAAGTTGCACTGGCATTCTTTAAACCGAATGGAAGTTTCTGATAGGCTAAAGTGCCCCAAGGACAAATAAAAGCGGTCTTGTGTTGGTCCATGGGTATGATATTGATTTGATTATATCCGAAGAAACCATCCATCAGAGAGAAGATTTAACTTCCGGCACAATCTTCGACGATCTGGTCAACAAACGGGGTAGGAAAGTTGTCTTTAGGACAAGCTTTGTTAATGTCTCTATAATCAACACACACGTGGATCATGCCTTGTTTCTTGTTAATTGAAACAAGATTGGAAACCCAGTGAGTTAGAGCCACAGGGTAAATAAAGCCATATTTGAGAAGTTTCTCCACTTCAAGATTGATAGTGGCTACTTTACGTGGGTGGACCAGATGAAGTCATTTTCAGATGGGTTTAGCACCCAGGTATGTCTTAATCTCATGTACCACAATGTCAGGGTCAATCCCCAACATTGCTTCATAGCTCCATGCGAAGACGTCACAAAATTATTGGAAAAGAGACTTGTAGGTGACAACTTCGTCATGGGAACACAAAGCTCCAATATGCACTTTTTCGACAACTCTAGGTTTTATGGATATGTTGAGGGGGATGGTAGGTGAGATATTACTTAAGTTCCCTTCGTAGAACATATCGTGTGTAGACTCAGGAATGGTAGAAATGATGACAACGGTCGACGGGGTCAAGATCCATTGGTAATCCTCGATGGTGTGTTGTTCCAGGAAGAGGATGGAACGATGGTGTCCATCATCCCAAGGGGTGTCTTCCATGGACATAAAAGAAATAATCATCTCATCCATGGGAAAAATGATGCAGAATGGAGACGGAGATAAATCATCAAGAGAGGGGGTAAAAGGGGTTGCCGATTGAATGGCTTGATAAGCAGATTTGACTGGACTCAAAGGAATTTTGTCGCCATAACGAAGATGATCGTCGGGGTTGGGTACCATCCACAGGTCGTACGATGCAGGGGTTTCGTGAAAAGAGGTGGATATCATGTTGATCGAGGAAAAAAACGGATGTGGAACATCGGGTGGTGGAATGGGGAAAGTACCCATCAAAGAGGAATCTTTAAGAAGACCGACACCGACGTTCTCATATCCAGGGGGGGTTTCGCAATGAAAGGTACGTTTTCGGTACATGCGTCAGAGTGAAAGAAGGCCAATTGGTCTACGGTAACTACTTTTCCTTGATGTGGGAAACACAAGACATGGAAAAGAGTGGACACAACTGCACACATGGAATCGATCCAGCTACGGCCAAGTAGAAGGTTGTAATTGAGAGGAGCGTCAAAGACCTCCACTTCAACGTTGTCTATTTTTCCTTCTAACATAATAGGCAATGAAGGGAGGACACCGTAAGGCTTAAAGCCAAAGCCATTGAAGGTTTTGAGCATGTTGTGGGATTCAGTTAAAGGAGGAGAGTCAATGGCTTTCCAGCAGGTAATATACATGACACACGTCGAGGCACCCTCATCAATAATTGTTCTACAAATGTTTTTGTCAGAGACCATAACTTGTATTTGGAATGTGAGTTGAGGGGGTGACCTTGGAATGTGATCTTCCAAGTCAAAAATTATTAAATTTGTATCCGTAGGGTCAATTCCACCAATAGATTTCAACAATGCCTTCTATTGTATAGGACAACTCTAAAGGACTTCGAGGGCTGACATCGCGGATGGTGCTTGGGCTAGATCTTCGACAATACCGTAGTTATGAGCAGCATGTGCATGAGGATTGAAAGTCGATTTTTGAACAACACCCTATGGGGGAGGGTGAATAACTATTTGTAGGCTCGGTCGTTCGAGATGAAGAGGACCATTGGTAGGTAGAGTCCTAGGAGATGGTTAGACCAACGAAGGAGGTATTACATCAACCTTCTCTTTGGAGGGAGAATAATCTTTGGCTCGAGTGGTAAGTGTGATGTCATTCTTCTTTGAATCACCTGTACACATTAAGACATAAGATGTATTGGATGGGGAAGGTTGGTCATGAATAACCAATTGGGTCTGTTTTTGAGAAGGGAAGGGTTGTGACAACACGGTCGGAGTGGGGGGTTTCGGGGTCCCTTGAAGGAACTTAGTAACCTCGGCTCGTCATGGAAAATACTTAGTGTAGTGATCATCACCACAGATAAGACAAGGGTATCGGGGTTTGCACTTATCCTTATCATCAACAAGTGGTGTTTTGGTTTTCTCAGATTATGGATTATTTTTATCCTCCTTGTTCTTACCCTTTCCTTTTTTGGATTTATTTTTGCCGACGGGGGTAGATTGAACAGAGTTCACCTCAAAAGTCTTGCCGGTGGGAGGGGTAGGAGACAGAGCATTTTGAACATTAGAAGAAATGGATTTGGGGTTGTTGCTAGAGGTTTGGACAGAATGAGGTTGGGCATGGAAAGTGCCAATCACACCGTCAGTTGCATGAGAAGAAGCAGGAGTAGTTGAAGTAGCAAAAGTAGAAGGATGAGGTGCATCAGGGAGTAAGTCGTAAAGAGTACCTATTTGTGAGTAAACGAGATCGAGGTATTGAGCACGAATGATTTCCTATTCTTCTATGACAACTCCACCCATGGCGATGTCATGAGCGATGTTGTTCACGAATGATTTTATGAACCACTCTGCCAGCAACTGATCGGGAAGTTCAAGTTTGATGAGATGTCATCTCCGTCGCCACTCATGAATGTGATCAGAGATATGAGTGGCTCTGGTTTGTTTGAAAGAACTCAAAAATTTGGTTCACGTTTCGTAGCAGATCGGTAACTGGTAGTGGGTGAGGAAAGCCATAGCGAGGGTGTTGAAGTTGGTGAAGAAGCCTCATGGTAATTCTATATACCACTTCACGGCAGAACCTGTGAGGGTTCGTTGAAAAAGGCGTAAACGAATAGAGGCATCCATCAAGGAGTTGAATGAGCACCAAAGGTGAAAATCCATTACATGATTGTCCGGGTCCTTTCCCGGTTTACCATCAAATTTAGGGATGTCGGATGGTAGTTTCGCCGGTATAGCGGGCCATTGAGGAGAGTGATGGATCAGATCATTTAAAATTCTCGAGAGATCAGGGTGGTCCAAGGTGGCTAAGAAGGGCAACTGTCTATTCACATGTGGGTACTGGTGACTTTGGGGAGGGAGTCTCGTCGGTAGACCAGTGGGACCATAAGAAGTTTGCATATAATGCGAAGATCCAGGCAGATTTAGTTGTTGGTGTGGAGGCAAGTAATTCACAGGGTTGTACCCTTGAACAGGGCATGGGTTTGAGAGTTCGAGCCCCAAATAGGATTGGACGTGCCTGGATATGGTTGGCTTGTACTAGTGGGTATGAAGGAGCTATCTTGAGGTTGTTTCCCCCCAGTCGAGTGAGGATTATTTTGAATAAGATAATTCCAATACTAGGCCAAGGATGGAGGTTTGTTTTTTCCATAGGGTGGGGTTGGTGGGGGTTTCCCTCCAAACGGGGGTTGTGTCCCAATTGGGATTTGTCCTACCAAAGGGGATTGGGTTTGGCCTCCTTGGTGAAATTGTCCACCGACAGGAATCTGGTAATTAGGTGTGAAAGACAGGATGGTGCCACTAGGATAGGTGCCTTTGATAGAGGATGGAAGAGGTCCTCTAAAAGGGGGTCGAGGAAGTGTCGAAATGAAACCAGGAACGATATGGTGCCTAGAAGGAGTGGAAACGCCAAGAGTCCTGGATGAGATTTGTGTAGGAGTGGGAATAGAAGCATTCAATGCATGATATTCGGGCGGAAGTGTTGGGGTGAATCTAGGTGAAAGCAGCGTGCCAATGGGAACTTGGCTAGCCATTGTAATCCCAGTGTGAGGACTTGTAGTATCTGGGACCATTGTGTAATGGATCATTTGTAGAGGGATAGTCAAGATGTGGTTAGTTGGCGAAGCATCTGTACTAGGAAAATAATAAGCAGTAGTAAAAGGTATTGCGTCTGGATTAGATGTTTCGGGTAGCTCAGGTGTGACAGTGATATCAACGCCTGCTCCTGAGACAAAGAGATCCCGTCTAAAAATGCCAGTAGTCCAAAAAGGATCTTGACCCTCATGTCCCGTGAAAGGTCCAGTTGGTAATCCAGAAGACTGAACAACTATTTCTCCGTAAGAATTCACTCGAACAATATGTCTCTCGGAGTTGGGAGGAAGTCGAAAGTCCTCACGAGAATTGGTAATTTGGAACTGTTCTAAAGAGTTATTTCTTTCCACTTGTCGAGTGGCAACGTCTTGGACTTCATTCTGTTCAGGAAACCCCTCCAGTGAGTTGGTAGGCAAGGGTTGAGAACCTTCTAGATCTTCTGGGGATAGGCCTTGCATTCTACGTGAATGGCGTGGAGGGTCAATTGTGATCAAGTTAGAATCTTATGAAAGAAATTTTATGGCTAACTTGGGTAAACAAGCAGGACATGCTAGTAAAATGTAGGAAGCAAAACTAGGTAAACAAGACCTTCCAATTCCGAAGTCACTAGTTGGTTATGAAATCCAATGTCGTGACAATGAGACAAGAAGGGGTTGGGCAAGGGTGGAAAAGTTACGTTGATGACCTGCTTAACGGAATTACACCTTGGTGAAATCTCCCACACACAATCGTGGGTATACCCTCCAAGGAGCCCGAGTGAGTCTGGCCAACGTCAACTCTAGGTACCATGAAGACTTACCCCTTCACAGTCACCTTGTGTAAGACCCTAAGAAGATAGGCTACTAAGGTTACCACAAACAACAATGATGCCTGGGGAAATAGTTGACAGTCCGATCCACATGCAAGGGTAGGGTATCTAGCCCGAAATCAACTTGAGAGGCTTCCACTCATCATTGTGGGTATACCTTCAAGTGACCCCCGTAATACGTGAAATCTCTACATCGATATCAACAAAAAAGGGTGAGTAACTCTGTCAATCTCAATGCGACCTCAGGTTTGACCCTCGTGTGAGAAGGGCTTCCTAGGACAAAATGTTGCAAATGGAATTTGACACTCCTTATCACAACATACTATTGTGTGTTTTGTTCTTTGGAGAGTGTGTCTCACTACCTATTCCAAAGCTCTAGCCTAGCTAATGTTGGTGTAAAAGATCCCTAGAAAACGTTACTAGTTGAATTTTAAAGTTGCACAATATTATTCAAGGCTATTGTTATGCAAAAAGGAGGCGGAAATGAAACCGATGTTGTGTGAGACTCTTACCCAACAATGCATAAATAAGGATGAATGATACAAATTTTTGTTCGATGAATCCTATTTACAGGAGGGATAAACGATTTTTCTGGAACAATGCAAACTACGATGTATGAACTTCTCTGAAATGTAATATCAAACAATCATGAACAATGAAAATTCTCTATTCGTTGTCTTTCAATACTTGAATGCCAATATTTTTCGAATAAAAGGTCGCTACAAAAAAGAAAAAAGTCTTTAATTTTTTATTAGAAATCAAGCAACAGGGATGGAACTAAGAAAAAGTAAGCAACCAATGAAAAAGAAATACTCAACAAACACCCAAATCGATCTTTCAATGAAGATAAAAACAACAAACTGACAAGACCAGTCTTTTCAAATGCACATGGGTAACAATTTTCCAAGTAATAGGCAATTGAAAAGGACAATTAATCTCAACTTTTAATCCAATCAAAGGCTCCCGACCAAACAAGCACTTGGATTTCAGAATCGAAGATTATATCCTTGTTAAGAAAAGGTCAAGAGGTAAAAATTGAGAAAAAATGATCAAGAAAACCTTTTGATTTTTGAAAACTAATCATTCGCGATATTTGAAGTCAAGAAACATTCAATCACTGGCCAGCGAATTTCTTCCTAGAGACACAAACAAATCTGGGTATCTGAAGACACAAAAGACTTAATCCAAAAATTTTACAAGTGAGTTCACAATCTGGCAGTGGCGTACAGTGTGAGAATTAAGGATTCTCACAGGATAGACACAGGCAGGTTGCAAGAAGTTCGCACTGAACTGAACACTAGGGTGAGAACTTCAGTGATTCTCGTAGGCTACAGAAAAGTGCAATGCAAGAAGGTTTGTAATCAAGCAAATTTTGGAAAAATGACAGAACCCTTGAGGGAACTTCTGGATCCAAGGAGTCTATAAAGATCTCCTCAAGACTCAGAGATTGATCAGGAATGAAAAAGGGTAGGTCAAGAGAAAATGGCCAAGAAAAAACCACCAAAATGGGTTGTATCCCCAGTGGAGTCGCCAATTTTGTTACTGGATAAATCGGTAGGTGAAGACACTAACAGATCTCCCTAGATCCACCTGGATATAGAACAAAATAGGACAGGACATGACTCTTTCTCTAAGTTGTGGTCATTGAATCTACTACTGAGAAGGAATGAATGACATACCTTTATATCACTTCCTTAGGTCTTTGTTGTTCCTTCTTCGCTCTGATTCTCTTGTGAAATCAGATCCAAAACGGCACAAACCAACCAAAGCAAAGATAGAAAAGTATATTCAATGTCAACCTATGCATATGATCAAGGAGTTATGCAATAAAATAAGAGTGATTTTATGGGAAAGGGACATGCCGCTGTATTATATTAAACGAAAGTAGAAGATACAACCAGATCTCCTTGATGTCACAAGCTTCCTTTCAATGACCCTGGTTCCAATACACATGCTTTCTCTACATTTGCATGAAGAAGATTCGGTACAACTTGATGGACCAAATAGAGCCTTCAATCTTTTGTCCAAATAGAGTTCTTCACACAATTCTTTCACCAGTTCTTCATTCAATATTGCTTAACCTTTTCCATGAGAAACCTTTCAATATATAGGAGAAGGAGAAATGGTTAAATGGATGAGGATGATCGCACTAAATCCGAGAAGTCAGTAGGAAGCCAACCATGCGAATGCCAACTCATTTTCTAGAACATTCCCTTCTAGAACCTTCGTGACCTCTTCTCTTTTCCAAGATTTAAAATAGGTTCGCACCCTACCTATAGAGAAAATTGTGAACAATTTGCACCCTAAGTATGGGTTGTCTGCGAGAATGAAGTATTTTCGCACCCTATAACATAGACAACCTACAAACTCATCTTAAAAATATTCTTTTTGGAAGAAGACGACAGCCACTTTTCTCAGGAAAAAAGTCCTTGTGGGAACCTGAATACATCACTGTAGAGACATCACCAGAGTGACCAAAATAATGTGTAACAGAGAGGAGGAAGTTGTTTCTTATGAGGAAATGGTCCAGGCGGGATGCAATATGTTGGAGGCCAACTCGTCTATTATTCCAGGTGTAGTATCCTTTGATCAGTTTGACGTCTTGCATGTCCCAGTCTGACATGAGATCAATAAGGTTTTCTGAGAAGGGATCACTGAATTTGTTTCCTCCTTTTTTTCCCCGGGATTGAGGTGGGTGTTGAGGTCTCCTCCAATTACGCAAGAGGAGGGATCTATAGAGTTTCGGAGGTTAGAAAGGGAGTCTAGGTTTCCATTTTTTCTTTATAAGTGTTTGGCATATAGATATTGACTACAGAGATAATATTGTTGTTGTCCTTATTTTTGAGAATTGTAAGAATCCAGTTTTGGGTTTCTGAGATTACCTCAGAGCTCCATATATGTTCATTCCATATTGTTGCAATACTGCCAGAGGTGCCCTGAGAGTTGATTGTCACTCTTCCGGTGTTATTGAAAAGTTTTCTTGTTTCTTCAAGAAGAGACATCGAATCCATTTTGGTTTCTTGGAGAATAATGACCGAGGGATTGGCCATTGTTTTATATCTTTTAAATATTCGTCTTTTAGTTTACTGTCAAAACCCCTACAGTTCCAAGAGAGAAAGATCATTGGAGGGGGTTGGAGGGGGCTCGGTTGTTGAGGGCTGAGTGTTCCATTCCTTTGGCTCCCTCTTTATGTATCGATGCATGGATAGTATGTTCTATAGTCTATTTTTTCCCTTTTCTTTTTCCTTGGTTTTTACTTCTTCTCTCACTTATTTGTTTGTCGACTGCCCTGATTTCCTTGGCTTCTCTAGTGGGATATATCCCTCTTCTTTTTCATGATTGCATTGCACATGCGGATTTAAAGTTGAGGTTTCCTGTTGTGCCAGTATATTCGTGTCTTCCGTGGAGATATAATTTGTATCTGATTCAACATTGGTGTTGATTAGGGGTGGGTCCGGGAGGGAGAAGGGGAACAAGGCTACAGAGGGGTTTTGTTTTAAGGAGGTTTCTCCTAGAAGTTCAAAGGAGTTGCGGCTAAGAGGGGGATTGGTGATCAGAGAAGGATCCTTTTTGGATGGATATTTTGGGGAAGAGTTTGGCCTAAAGGGTTATGTCGAGGGTTGGGAACCTAAAGGTCCTATACAAAGTCTGCTACTTTTTCCACTGTTTTTTTTTTTCATACATGTTGCTAGCCGTCTTCTTAAGTAGGAGCTTTGAATTTTGAGGATTGTTTGTCACTTGGGAATTTCTTTGTGAAGTGGTTGTATTCATGACAGGATTTACATTTGAATGGGATTTGTTCGTAGTCTAGTTTTTGGATGTGGATCCAGTCATATAGCTTTAGCTTGATTGCTTCTGGAAGCCCTTTTTCTAGATCTACTTCTACACAGATTCTCGCGCAGGAATAGAGGTTGGATTTGGGATATTCCCTATCAATATATTTCCCTAAGGCATCTCCTATGCTTTTCAGAACTTTATCACCCCAACAATGGAAGGGAAAGTGTGGAATCCTTACCCAAACTGGCATAGTTGAAGGAATGTCATTTTCTAAATCGAAATATGGAGTCCATTTATTTAAATATAATCCTCTTGGGCCGAAGAAATATGGGTCGTTTCTGAAGATGAGATCCATGTCTGATTTAAGATCAAAATAGAAAATGTAGAAGCCCTTACCATAGAAGAAGTGATTCATCCATCCTTGAACCAAGGGGTGTTAGTTCCGCTCAATCCAAAGGTCTATTTTTCGAGGTGAGGGCCAAAGTCCCATGAACTGAACAACCAGTGCTCATGAGGAAAAGGAGAGGGATTTTCTTCTCGCTATGGTGTTGTGGATTGAGATTTATGGAATCTTCTCCAATTTTTTGACAAACTGAGAGGTGTTGGGTTGAGTTGGAGGAGGGAAAAGTGAACCCACGAGGGATTTAAAGGCAATGAATTCATCAAGGAAGTCTGGAGGGGGATCATGATCCAGGTTCTCCGAGGCTATGAGAGAGGCTGAGGGGAGTCGGGAGGACCGAGGGGGTGCTTGGGAAGGCCGAGGGAGGCGACCAGGAAGGTTTAGGGTTTTCGTAGAGGTTTTGGACAATGAGCAATCTAGAATGTTAATTATTGTTTTTTTACCCCCCTTCTTGTTACATGTTTATTTTTTTTTATTTTTTTTCTTTACCCACATGTTCTACTTAGACCTAGGTTTTAATTTTACTAGGTTGGGCGACAATTTTTAAGGGAACTTTTGGTTATTAAAATTCATTCATTTAAAGTCCGACTAGGTCCTAAGGAGGCATAATTTTCCAGTCTCTAGGTTTATTAACTTATCATAGTTAAAATCGTGACGTGCCCTTCAGGACACACTACCTACTCCAAGGGTGCCACTCGTCTCTTTATTTTTTCTTTGTGTGACGTGCCCTTCAAGATTCACTACGTGCTCCAAGGGTGCCACTCGCCTCTTGACTGAATTTGGTAGATGTCAAACCCCTAGAGTCAATACTCCGCCAGGTGATATTGTGGGAAACTAAGGGCCTCTAGGGAATAAGGCCCATGCCTTATTGTGCACCATTTATAATCATCGTGACTGATTGTAACAGTCTTCCCTCATGGCATCATGTATATTCTTGAACTAGGTAATTGTTAACCTATAGTTTGAGCCATGGCAGGAGTGCTAGTAGGTTGTGGCAGGGCTGCTACCACACCTCTCCCTCAATGTCTTTGGTTTTCATGTGTGACCCCTCTACTCCAAATGTGAGTCTGGTGAGAAAGCTATCGTCAGCCTACATCCATAAACGAATCATGTCAACAATAATAATCAATCATCATAACATCTAATCATATGTACATATGTCACATCAACAACATTTAAACCCTAACAGTCCACTCCCTGACTCGATCCAGAGTCCAAGGGGTTTCATTGATGCCTCTGCATCCTCAATGTACAGAGTCCTACACATTCAAGAGAACTCAGTCAATAGCACATGTCGATGTAAATGCAACAAAATAACATATCATCAAATCCACAATATCTCATAATCATAATCGCAACAACCAGTCGTATAAAGGACCGGATCACTTGCACGCAAGTGTCCTCAAAGAATAAGTCTTCTCGGTGCGCGCAAGAGCAAGATGTTACATCTTCCTTGTCGTCTAGTTTTATGTGCAGAATGTGTTCAATTTTATTTTCTTTTCTGTAAGAGAATATTTGAAAATTAATATTTAATGTTTAATCAATTATTTTTACCTATTAGAAAAAATCAATGATTACATAAATTTAAAGCACGTTGTTGTTGAGATATCTCCTCCTACAATGCAATTATGTCAAATTATTTGACCATATCCTTGTAAAATTTTGTGGACATTCCTACTGGCATATTTCGAATATCAACTTGTTGGTCCTCTGGGATTTTCATCATTTTCCTGAAAAAATAACAAGATAATAAAATATTTTTATATTGATATATGAAAACTAAATATCACAAAATTGATATATTAATAAATGAATACTTTGTAATGTGTGTGTGTGTGTGTGTGTGTGTGTGTGTGTGTGTTCTAAAAAAGTGTTTTTAGGAATATTACTTTTTGAATGATTATTTTTTGTTGTTGTACATTTTTACTATTGCAAGTTTGACAGGTCTCATTGACCATTTCTCTGGAAATGCTTCCTATAGTTTAAATATAACCTGGTTCATGAAATCATTAAATTGATTTCTATATCGTAAGTGGAAAGTACATCTATACATTCATTCCACTATATAGCTCATAGTTTTGTAAAAGTTTCCCCCCCTTTGATTAATCTCCAACACCACTCCAGATGAGCTAAGGACCAATTCATCATCATTTACATCTTCTATATTAATTAATTTTGTTTTGTTATGATGACATTTTGTTCCCTCGTTGTTGGTTTCTGTAGAACATTAAACATATGTGAATTAATATATTGTTTGAAACATGTCATCTAATATTCCTAAGTATATTATTAATGAAAATTCAAAAAAAAATCATATTGAATAGTATTTTTTCAGTCACTTGATTCATCCCTCTACAATTTTTCCATCAATATTTTACGCTCTTCTGCATTTAGATCAGAAATAATCTTATCGAGCTTCCTCATTTTGTGGCCCTTCATGACACACATTAAACAATACATATTAATTAAACTTACATATAGTTCAACCATATTAATTTTGTATAGAATTTACAGAGAACCTTCCTTTTTTGTTTTTTTGGATGTGTCACCATTGTGTCGACCAGAAATTTTGTTATTTGAACTCTTCTCATTCATATTTTTATCAATATACAACATGTACCATTCAATACAAAAATTATTAAATATATTTTATAAATAAATCACATAATTTTCAGCGAAAAAAAAATCGTTGTAACCGATGCGCTTTTTATATACAAGCATCGGTGTGTTTATTACATAAAATGCACTGGGGTGTTTCATACAACAAAATGCATCGAACAATTTAGTTTTTTTTTTTAATATTGTGAATTACAATAGTGCGATATATATAGAAGACTTCATAACGACTACAGTAGAAAACAAAAACATAGCAAAAAAAATAAAGATTCATTAAAAAACAACAGAAAAATTACACACCGATCAGAACAAAAAGTTTAAAAATTATGTGACAGTGTTTTCTATGTTGTTTATATGAGAAAACATCGGTGATATTTTTTTATGCACCATATTTTTTAAATTAAAAAAAATGGTTTTATCGGTGCGTTCCTTAGATATAAATGTACTGGTGCGTTTCTGTTGAAATGGTGCACCCGAAAATCAGAAAGCATTTTTTTTTAAAAACATCAAATCGGAAACTGTTTAAAAAAACTAAAAAAAAATTCAAAGGGTCGATTATGTTTAGGATCCGATGCAATAAGTGGTCCCTTTGCATCACATGCCAAACACTTATATATATAAAAACAATCCCATTAGATCTAAAATGCATAAACCAAAAAGCCCTAATTCTGAAGTGATAGAGGGAGTTAAACCCTAGAGTGAAATTTTGCATTCACGTAAGAAAAAAAAAACAAGGGTTTAAGGTATA
>SNQJ01S0030828.1:107620-118954 GCA_010110895.2 Picea sitchensis
AGTCTATCATGTGCGATAATATGCATATCTACAACAGTAGTGAAGGCCTGGCCTATAGTGGAAGATGATGGATGATCAATAGGTCATTCTTTCCCATATAGGTGAGGTGAAAGAGGAGGATGAGGAATAGGTTTCGCATGCTCATCTAGGTGAGGTGAAAGAGGAGGAGGAGGAATATATGTTGCCTCCTCATGATCTGGGTGAGGTGAAGGAGGAGGAGGAGGATGTGGAGAAGGATGATCACGTACGCCCTCATTAATCGATGGGGTACTGGAAAAATGGGTCATGCTAGAAGAAGAGTTGTGCCTATCATCAGGATCCCTCCTCGCTTCTAGTAGCCTGGAAGCTCCGACGATATGATGCATAAGAGGCATAAAATCACGTGGAATATACCTCCAAATCTCCAAGAGTGTAGGATCTTCCATGTTGTCTCACATCAATGTAGAGAAGACTCCCACCTCAATCAAAAGTGTAGAGAGTCGGTCTCCCAACTCCAACCTGAATATGGTATCGAGCCTACGGTGCATGCCACCAAGTATTTGCACCCGAGAACCCTGACCCGTCATAGCCTTGGGCATCATCTCCTCATCGTCATCTGTTGGAGGAGGAGGCACATCCCCAATGAAAGTTCCAATATTTGCAAAATATATAGTACAGAACAATGATTACACATTTAATTCATTAAACAATTTAATAAAACAAGTTAAAGGACATGTTAGAATTAATTTTATTCTAATTAAGTAAGAAAATAAAATGAAACTATATTAATTTAAACAAAATACTAATATTACCTCTTTCATCTGGTGGATCATCTGGTGTGAAGATGATGTTCTTACATCCTCGCCAATCCAAACCCATGTAAGGAAATGACACCATGATGAACATGCGATCCGTCGCACTTCCTAGTAGCCATAGTGCATCTGGTGAAATCTTGGTTGGAAACTCTGGCTAGCCCCTCTTGGGAATCATCTCCCCCCACATGTGCATCCGCACATGAGTCCTTGGCCTAGCATGCCAATGGAAAAAAATCGGCCTCGTCTATGGAAACTTTTCAAAAAATAATCAAAACAACTCTGAGGCAAATGGGAAGTTCGACCTGCCACATATCATAGCACAACATTTGTCGAGCATTATATAAAATTGCCACAAAAAAATGACAGAACATTTGATATACTGTATCCGTTTTACCAACAAATCAACATAATACAAAAGAGGGAAGCTAATGTGTTTCCCATCACTCGTAAATTGGGCTATGGTAGTCACTAAGAGCGAGAGGCACCTAACCTCTTTTGAACCGAAAGAGGTGATTTTTAGTTGTCCACCAGACACCTAAAAATCAGTTGGGGTATCATACATCAACCCCAATATATCGTTGAGAGTACATGTGCTTACTCTCAGTGAAAACACCTATTGGGACATATGGGAACTAGGGAAAATACTCCCCTCTCTTGGATATCCCAGTGATAAGGTAAATATCCTCCTCAGTGGGATGGTACCACTGATCCAAACCCACACAGAAATCTTGTCGATGGACATCCCATCGACGGATTAGATGCACCAACAACCTAGAGTTCCCCTTAAGGAATGTACCCTCCTCATAGTACTTAAGGAGGCCTACATCCCTCAATAGAACATGAGTCATTTTAGTAATAGGGTGAGGGTACAAATCCCTCTCCCTCTCCCTCGCCTCCCATTCTCATACAACATTGTACAGGTCCACCCTCTAATCATGCTGCTAATGCTTCTCTCTCTACTCACATCTTTGCATGATTAACATATGAAATAAATCATCCTCACTCATACATTAAACATAATAAAAAAAATTATATTGAATGGTAAATTTATCTATAAATACAGAAAAATAACTTCCTTCAAAAAATAAGTTAATTGCATGAACAGTGCGCCCAAAAAATAGTCACGCACCGTCGGCAGTACGCATTTAGATATTGTGAGAATTGTGCCTGGTGTAAACTAACACACCGAACAAAATATGTTCTACTATGTTATGCAGTGCATTGGAAAATAGTACTACACTGAGGAACTACACTACAACACATACGCCCTAGTGCGTTACATTTATCCTACGGAGCGCTTAAACCAAAAAACAAATTAAAATACTAACTCATGTAAACAATTATTTATAAATTAGCAAAGAAGTAGTGTGTATATGTTCACTACATGCCCTGGTGCATGTAACGAACGTCGACACACCATCACATAAATTTTTCCAAATTTTTGAGTACGAAACTTTTTGCAGTGCGTTCTAGTCATTATTATCGCAAACAAAAAATTTATTGGGTGCACTGAAACACGATGTTACATTTCTCAGCGGTGCATTTGGTAAACATGAATTCCCAGTGCACATGTTTACTAATGCACTGGGTAAAAATATATCGGATAAGGGTGGTGCACCATGTACTTTAATGACCCGGTGCATTATCTATACTTTGACGCACCGCCCCACCAGTTATATGATTTTCTTTGGTGCTTTGTTAAACGGATGAGCCAGTGCGTTTATGTTTACCAATGCACTGTCGATAAAGGTAGCAAGGTATGCGGTGTGCCCTATAAATTTACAAATTGCATCACAGGCGGTGCAAGCCGAACGCATCGTGCAGTTTCTTTTTTTTACACTTAAAATTTCACTCAATTTTAAATTTTAATCTGGTGAAAACTTAAGTTATGAAGAAATAAGGCATTACCTGGACATTTTGTCATCGGGGAGGCATGGTTGCGATGTACTAAAAAAAACTAAATTCATCTACCATTTGGAAAAAATTGAAATTCACGCATCGAGCAACAAACGAAAGGAAGGCAAGTAAGGAAAGCATCGATGTAAGGGCGCTTCAGATAGGAAAAGGTTGCATCAATTCTTTTGAGATCTAAAACACTGAAAATGGTAAAAATGATTTTTATCGTCGATAAATTTTGTTTAAAAAACCATGTTCTAGTGCACCCGATGAAAAATCTGTAACATATCGCTCTTGCACGCACTGAGCGAACTTATTCTTTGAGGACACTTGCATGCAAGTGATCTGGATTATTATACTATTGCGCATTTGATTATGATTATGAGGCGTTATGGATTGATGACATGTTATTTTGTTGTATTGACATAGACAAGTGCTATTGACTCGGTTTTCCTGAGTGTGCAGGATTTTGGACCTCGAGGATGTAGAGGCATAGATGAAACCCCTTGGACTCTGGATCGAATTAGGGAGTGGACTATTGGGGTTTGATTGTTGTATATATGACCTTTGGGCATATGATTAGATGATATGATTATGGATATTATTTCTGACATGATTAGTTGATGATGCAGGCTGACGAGCTTGTCAACCATACTCACATGTGGAATAGAGGGGTCACGCATGATAACTAGAGACATTGTGGGAGAGGTGTGGACAACATCCCTACCACAACCTACTAGAACTCACATCATGGCTCGAACTATAGGTTAACGACTACCTAGTTCGATAAGACCCACGATGTCGTGAGGGCATACTATGACAATCGCTCACGATGATTCTAAGGGGCGCGCAATAAGTCAGGGACCTTATTCCTTAAAGGCCCTTAGTCTCCCACAAGATCACCTGACGAAGTATTGACTCCAGGGGTTTTAGATGTCTACCAAGTCAGTCAAGAGGCGAGTGGCACCCTTGGAGCACACGGTGCGTCCTGAAGGGCACATCGTGCAAGAAAACCGAGATGATGTGAGTGGCACCCTTGGAGCAAGTGGTGCGTCCAGAAGGGCACGTCGCGCAAGAAAAACGAGATGAGGCAAGTGGCACCCTTGGATCATGTGGTGCATCCTAAATGGCGCGTCACGCAAGAAAAATAGGATGAGGCGAGTGGCACCCTTAGAGCACATAGTGCGTCCTGAAGAGCACGTCGCACAAGGGAAACAAAAGGAGGCGAGTGGCACCCTTGGAGCACCTAGTGCATTCTGAAGGGCACGTCACGTTGTTAATTAGCAAGTGATTAAACCTATATGGCCTTAGAATGAATGAGGTGATGAGAAAGATTTAACACAAATTCCCTAATAAAATGTTGCCCAACCTAGGAAAATAAAATCTAGTTCTAAGTGATACTTGTGATAAAAAATTATATATTTATATAAAAATAAAAATAAATAAATAATAATCATCATCATCATTAATCATGTGACGAGAAGGGGGTAAGAAATTCAATTAATTTATAAAAATCTTTTGGGGGATAAAATTTAAAAAAGGGGAAAAAGGGAAATAATTGTTTTGTTACATATGCTAATTAAAATTTATTAATTAAAAAGAGAAAGGGGAAAAAGGGTAATTTTCTACACTTGCCAATTTGAATTTTAAATGAAAAGGGAAAGAGGGAAATTTAACAGAATTAGGAAACTAAGGAAAAAGGGGGAAACATAAAGAGAAAGGGAAACATAAGGAAAAGGTAGAATGACTAAATTAGTAAGGTATATTGCATTTAAGAACTTTCTAAATTGAACTCAACTAGTAAATTAGTAAGGGGGTAAGTCATTAAAATGTGCAAGGGAATATGGGGACACCTAGGAGCGATTCTAGGAATTTTTTTAGGTGGGTGAGGGAAATAGGAGTAATTAATTAATTAATGAAATTAATTTATGGTGCAATGAAGGGGATGGGTGATACATGTATGGGGAGGATTTTTATGAATTAAATTATTGAACAATAAATTAAATGGGATTTTGGGAAAGTAAATGACTTAGAAACTCTATATAAAGGTGGGAGGAGGAGGAGGATGGATCTCCTCTGTGATGAGTAACGTTACACTGCAAAATTTTAGACTTGACTGACTTAGCTTGTGGGAGTTGGGATTCCCAGCTCGATGAGGAGTGGTAGCTCGGCCTTGCGAGGCGAGGTAGGAGCTATTTGATCTTCGGTTCAGTGTGTGTGGCCCCTTTGCTACTCAGGGGGCTAAGGAGGAAGAAGAGTACCCCTAGCGTTGGCTGGGAGGTACCAGTGAAGTGCCATCGGTCAACAAGCGGGAGCTGCACGGAGCGCACGGGACAATGACTCGGAGCGGATGACTTGGGCTACGGTACACTTACTTTGATTATGCATGATAGAGTATTATAGACCTTATCCTTTCCAATTTTTTTATTTTTTTTTAACTATGTAAAGAAGGAATTTGACTTACAGTTTAATCAAGAACTTAAATTCCCATAGCTTTAAGCTCGTTGCTTGACTTGATTCCCTTGGCATTTGATCCTTGATGTTTTGATTGTCCTGTTGGTTTTAAATTGATTTTTATGAAGATTTTATGCGTGGTCTTTGTCCTCATCCCTAGTTCGTCAGTTGATGCCTGAGAAATCGGCCACGAGCCGAATCAACGGTCATCACTTCAGTACACAGCGACCTATAGATTCTAATGCCCTTCTTTTCTGTGAGTGGATTATGAGCAAAGGATTCTTACCCAGATGTCTACCCTTGTTGGTATTTCCTAATCGATGGATTGCCTTGCGCCTTCTGGAATTGAGTACCTCTACGTCTGATTGCTTAAACTCTGAAAACCCTTACGTTTCCTTGAAGGATTATCCCTATTTTTCCTTGATTGATAACCTCTGAGTCGAAGGCCCAATATCTACATTTGGATTGTTTGTGTGTGGATTGATAGCTTTATTGAATAGCAAAGTGGTTTACTATGGGCAGTGATTCAATCTTAAGGATTTCCTTATCATGGATAGAAAAATTTTATATGCCTACATTTGTTGATATGTCTGCACTCATTTTTATCATAGGGATGCTAGTTATATATATATATATGCATTTATATACATATGCCTGCATTTATTTTATTTACACAGCAAAATTTTTCTAGTGTTTGCTTGATGGTTCGGCAGTGGATCTGATTGCGAATTTTAGTTTTCATTTCACATCGATTTACCCTTTTTATGGTCTGTCATTGCCTTTATTTCAACCACGACTTTCCACACTTTCAACCACACTTCTTCTTAGCGTTTTTCTTTATCTTTACGATTGTGTTTTACCACGAATTTGTACCTTGGATGGAAACAAACTTCTTCCTTGAAACCTTATGTTCTTAAGTCGTTATTGACAACGAATTCGTGCCTTGGATGGCAGCAAATTTCTTCCTTGAAAGATTGTTTTCTTAAGCCGTTATTGACAGTGAATTCATACCTTGGATGGTAATGAATTTCTTGAAAGCTTGTATTCTTAAGCCGATTTTGACAGCGAATTCGTGCCTTGGATGGCAGGGAATTTGTTCCTGAAAGCTGGTGTTTCTATACCATTATTAACAAGGAATTCGGGCCTTGAATGGCAGTGAATTTTGTCCTGACTGCTGGTGTTTTATACCGTCTTTGATTGTGTTTTTTTTACCGAAACAGACAGAATTGGGTTGTTGCGTTTGACTGAGTTTTTCCCTGGGAATGGCTGTGATTTTCTCCCTGTGTTTGACCATGTGTTTACCATGCAAAGGTATGCATTTTTACATTTACCTGACAATGTTAATACCCAGGTGTTTTTATATTTTTACCTCACATCCACATCCGCATGGATGCATTTGCGATTTATTATTACATGGCAATATTAAGGAGATTTACCGAATTAACCAACAACCACACCCACATTATTGGCTGGGCAATTTACCCTTGCCTACTTGATAGCGTTAACCTTCTGTTCACTCTGTGTATACATGACCATGGATAGCGTTCATTACTTTATCATTTTTAATATAGCGTTAATGCATAACATATTGATGTGGCGTGTTATGTGGCTTTTAATACTTATGGGTCTACGATCTATGCAGCCATATAATAACTACTTCCAGGGATAGCATTTCTGAAATTTACAGCCAGTTATTAAATGTGCAATTGACAATGTTTTTATTCTTAAATGTGTATCTGACAATAAGATTTAAATGTGATTAGACAACGTCTTTATTTCTTTATTTTTGGAATTTACGCAGCAATCTAATTTCTGGTAGTTGACAACGTTACTTATGGAATTATTGTTGCTCTCTTTTACCTTCAATCCTTTTTAGAATATGGCGCAGGCATATTAAAACTATTATTTATATTTCCTCAACCATCCAAAATATATTAATACCTAAGATACACAGATAAGATATTCACGATGTCCTTTTTATTTTCACCAATATCCTTGTTAACTTTTTGGTTATATGTTAATATCATTAATACACCATTATCTTTTAGTGCTAATTTCAATGGTCATATGTTAACCTTTCTATGTATCTCTTAAACTTTGTAAATTGCAGTATTAACCGTTATCTTGCTTAACCTATATCAACGACACTGCCACTATCCTTTATTGCTCATTTTTCTTTTAAAAGATAGGTACCTTAATAATTCTATTCAAGGTGTGAAATTTGATTTTGTTGCACAAGGAATTTGTTGTGTTACTTGAACGTCTTAGTCGTCTTGTTGAATTGTTGTTGGGTGCTAGGGTTAGTCTTCAGGTGTTCAGATCATCCTTGATCTTCTAGCGCGTTGATTTAGCGGAACTTGAGAGTCCAATTATGTTGTTGCGCCATGGTTGTTGCCACGCCTATCACCTAACGACAGAAGGATTCTTGATGAGTGGATCATAGTGCGCCCTACAGGATAGAGGTGAAGGATAACTTGGTCATGGTTGTGCTACCCATTGTGGGAGTGGCTCTTTGTAGTTATTGGCGTTTGGGTTGTAACGCCTTCATGCATTGTTGCGCACCATAGAGGTTCGAGTAATGGTTGTTGAGGGTGTTGTGACGGGTTGGGGATGTTGTCCTAGGGCTTGTAGGCATTTTCATGTGGTGTCGGGTGGGTAGTCATCCCTTCCTTGATTCACGCATGTTTCGTCCAGTTGCTCATTGTGCCAGCTTGTAAAGTCGTGTTGTCTATTGCCTGATCTACAGGAGTTGTGTTCGTCTTCTGGGTTTTGTTGACTGTGTCTTCATCGCCTATCCTTCAGGCATGGCACTCACCGTCAGATGTGTTGTTTAGTTGTAATCGTTGTTGTCATCCTGGAAAAAAAAAGGGAAAAAAAAAATCCGCTTTGCTTCGTTTGTTGTCGTAACGATCGGTTCGTTACACAATTGCACCGGGGTGTACATGTTTAATGAGTGCACCGGTTAGATTAAAAAAAAAATAGTCTTAGCACGATGCTTGTTTTTTTGGGCAAGCATGTGCACCGGTGTGTTTACTACTACATAACGCACCGCCGTACATTTTTTGAAAAAATACAATGGTGCAAAATTTTTTGTTTAAGCATGAAATAGTACCATATAATAATAGACACCCCAGTGCGGCCGATTTTACATAAAGCACCATGTAAATTTAGATATTAACCCTAACACAGTGCTCCATATTGGAGCACTGGTGCACACCGGTGCGCATGATACAATGGAGTGCACTGGAATATGTTTGTTGACGCAATCCTACATTGGTGTGTAAATATTATTTATTTAACCATATAATGGTGAGCTCTACTATTAGCACACCGGTGCACACCAGTGTTACGTTGTGCACTAGAGATTTTTTAAAGAACGCTATTACGGTGCACCATTATTTCCCAGTGCGACATTATTTCCATAGCGCACCGGATAATATTTTTCTTTATTTGAAATAACCCTGTTGCAATGCACTAGTTTTTAGGGCACTGATGCACCTATTGTATAAAATGCATCGGTGCGTTATGTACTTATAAAAGCACCGGTATAAAAACATCCGCTAAAACCTTCGCTCGCTCACCTTTGCTAGTATCATCCGCTATAAAAGGATATTTTTGGCTATTTTTATAGGGGCGTCTGCAAAAACCTCCACCAGAGAGTCTTTTCCTTGTAGTGTGTTACGAACCAGCATTACCTATAGGTAAAAGAAAACTTACAATAAGAAAATGTACAGGGAAAATTTAAATAATATAAGATGAAATAAGATGGAGTACTTATGCATAAAAATAGAATTTGTGTTCCTAGTTTCGAAGAACTTAGTAATTTGGTATTAAAAGAAATGGATAATGTTCCATATGTTGGACATCCCGATTATTAGAAAACAATTGTAGCAATAAGAAGCCAATAATTTTGGCCAAGAATGAAGAAGGATGTTGTTGATTACATTGTCAAATGTATGGAATGTCAAAGAATGAAAGTTGAGCATAGACACCCAACAGATTTTCTATAGCCATTGCAAATTCCAGAGAAGAAATGGGAAGTGGTAACCATAGATTTTATTAATAAATTGCCAAGGACAACAAGGAAACATGATTCAATAATGGTAGTGGTGGATAAATTGGCAAATGTTGATAATTTTGTTCCAGTGAAGATGACTCATACAACAACTAAAATTGTAGAAATTTACATGAGGGAAATCACTAGGTTTCATGGAATACCTAAGGAAATTGTTTCAGACATAGATACAAAGTTTACTTCAAACTTTTTGAAAGGATTTGGTACAAATCTAAATTTTAGCACAAAATACCATCCAAAGTAAGATGGATAGATAGAGATATTCAACCAAGTGATTGAAGACATGTTGAGAATGTATGTGATGGATAGGCCTTCTAAGTGGGAAGATTACTTGCATTTGGTTGTGTTTACCTACAATAATGGGTAAAAGCTTCATTGAACATGAACCCATTTGAATCTTTGTATGGTAAAAATTGCAATACTCTAGTGAGTTGGGACAACCTGAAAGACAGAGTAGTACTTGGATAGAATTGATCAATGATATGGAAGAATAGATGGTTAAAATTAAACATAATTTGAAAGAAGCGCAAGATAGACATAAGAGTTATGCAGATAAGAATAGGACAACTAAAGAATTTAAACTGGGAGAGCATATTCTTTTGAAAGTGAATCCCAAGAAGAGCTCATTAAAGTTGAGAAATTGTACAAAGCTAGTAGCTAGATTATGTGGTCCATTTGAGATATTGGAAAGAATAGGGTTAGCTGCATACATGCTTGCATTTCCTGCTTCCATGAATTTTCATAATGTATTTCATGTGTCTTTGTTGAAAAAGTATGTACATGATCTTAACCATGTTATTGATTGGAATTTAAGCTAGGTGGAACCAGAAGGAGACTTTCAGGTCCAGTTGGCATGCATATTGGATAGGAAGGTAAAAGTGATATGAAATTGAGCCATAGGATAGGTAAAGGTTCAATGGACCTACTACAGTCTTAAATATGCTAGTTGGGAGCATGAGTATTCCATGCACGAAGATTACCCGCGACTTTATGAAGACTTTTGAAACTTTGATTTTTATGTTTTGTATATGCACTAAGGATAGTACCAAAATAAAGGGGAGGGGAATGTAATACCTAAATTTAGAGTCTCGGGTTTAATAATGTATTTTTTTTATTTGATGAAAGGTGAGTGTCTGTAAAGTTGAAAGTTCGGAGTGCCTAGAAATGTAATTTTTTGAATATTAATAATAAAATACATAGTTGGCTACAAAATGGAAAAGGACATAGATAAGGGTCTATGATTCCATGAGAGAGGGGGGAGATAAAGGAGATAAGTCCTTTTATTATATTTTATTCATCCATCTTGGAATTAGTTGGGAAAAGTGGTTACATGAACTTCTTGGGGAAGGCCATGTGGTGCTTTATTGCATGTAATTATATAAACCCCAATTTTGGGTTATTTGGGGATTGCGTGTTCATTTGATCCTCATTCACTATTAATCACTCATTTCATTTTAATTCCTCGTTCATTCGTTCTCTTGGTCTGGTCATGTGAAATGAATGAAGGGAAGAGAAGAGCCATTGCTTATTGGATGTAAGCAAGTATTGATTATTCCATAAAGGGATGGATTCATGTGTGCATGAGAATTATGATAGCAGTTGTGAAAGAATTGTCAACATCTAAGAATCCTTAGATTTACAACATTGAAATTTTCTGGAAAATAGCAATGAAGCCCTAGAAAAAAGGTGGAATGGCCTGAGGGACTGCATTATAGGGAAACGGGTTCATTTCTTTGGGTTGTGCAGGATGAAGGTGAAGAGAGATGGTAAATTAGGATTGTTGTGTGGTTGGAAAAACCATGAGAGCTTGATAGTTAGTTGTGTGGATTAGAGTTGATATAGGACCCATCCTTGTGGATTCATAGCCCTAGCTCAAGGGAGACATCTTTTGGATTATTGAGAGGGGGGGTGAATCAATAATAGCATAATTATAATCCTTTTTCTTCAATTATTATATCAATGTAGAATTATTATCTAATAATGAGCAGTAAGAAATAAACAATCACATACATACACAGTACACCAGTGTTTTACGTGGAAACCCAAATCGGGAGAAAACCATGGAATGTTTTTTCTTATATGTCTTGAAGAATTACATTCATTGGAAGCACCAAC